>ML795529.1:568436-581672 GCA_009831015.1 Picea engelmannii
CACCAGAACAAACGAGAGTAAGGGAGTTGTTGGTAGTGAGGGAAATATCTCTCCTTAATATCATCCATCAGATCAAATTGATATCTAGACCAATCAATTGAAACAAAATGTGGAAACAGTTCTATGTTTTAGGAGCTTTAATGTTCTATTTATAGTAATTATGTAGACATAGCTAGGGGGTTGGAAACTCTAGAGACTGACTAAGTACACTATTGTAAAATACAATTTTATGGATTTGAAGACCTAAAGTGGTGGTACCTATATTGTGTTTCAGTTGCTTTGGCACTATCATTCAAGCTAATGAAATAAAAATTTTGCAAAACATTCTTATCTTTCTTTCATATTTATTGTTGAATGATTGTTTATGTTCTCTATTTCTGCACTATTGTTAGAATATTGGATAAATTATTATGTCCTTTCATTATTGATTGAATTTGATGTGAACGATAATAAAGTAAACATGAGTATGCATATTTGTGATTTCTTGGTAACTGTTTACTAAGATGATTATTGATATGCATTTGTTTTAACTATTGCTTGGCTATGCGAACTATTTTCGTAGTCTGACAGTTTATATTGACCTCATGTTTCATTTATGTTAATCATCCATACTGAGTGTGAGTATACATACTGGTATTTTTCTGAGTAACTGTTTACAGAATTAAAGATAACGTGTATTTGTTTTAATTTTTATCATGTTGTACGATCTATTTCTATAACTTGATAGCATATCTTTATCTCATGTTCCATATATGTTCTTCTTCTTGATACTAACTGGAATACTACGAACTACTTATATATCCTATTTAGGATAGTGTAGTTTTAGAATAGAGTTAGATTACCTTTTTAATTTTTTTTCATATTAACTTAGAAGAGCTTCAAGGAAAGTCTCATTTCAAGGAGAAAATCCCCCTTAGTGGCAACCGATCCCACATATCGGTGATGATTTCCATCCCAAATGAGTATAGGCCTAATTGGGTCCTTTATTGATCAATTTATCCTCGTTGGTTTCCAGGAATATTTCCAGGCATCAACAGATGGGTGACCACCCATGACGTCCTAGTTATGGGGTGTAAGCCCTGGAAGTGACGATTGATGCTATGTGACTCATTTTATTGGTTTCAATCCCACTTATTCACCCCTCTGAGAATCACCCGATGCAATGAGTGCTAAGTGGAATATTTAAATCATGAGAATTATCGGTCAGTGTTGGGCCTCAGAATTGACATGAGAAACTAAGTATTGATGGGCTTCCACAGTGCAACATATTAGATAACATTTTTGGGATTAACTACATAGATTAAATCATTAAGTTATGACCCATATCCATGAGTATTAGTTTCAACTGACCAATAATTCCCATCATCTGAATAGTCCACTTAGCACTCATTGCATCAGGTGATGCTCACAAGGGTGAAGAAACGGGATTGAAAAAGACGAAATGAATCACATAGGATCAATCATCACTTTTGGTGATTGCACCCGATAACCAAGACTTCCTATGTGGTCACCCATCCCAAGACTCCTCTGGCTCAAGCACAATTAACTATGGAATTTTCACCACAATCAAGCCCACTTAGCTTGCTACCCCATTTGCAAAAACTTAGAAAGTATTGTGCCTTATGAACTATTCAATTATAGTTCCCTTCACTCTTTTCATTTAAGTATCAAGGGGCTTTCATAGTGAAACATATTAGATATCATTTTTGGGATTAACTACGTAGAGTAAGTCATGAATCTATGGCCCATATCCATGAGTATTAGTCACATGTGACCAATAATTCTCATGATTTTGAAAAGTCCAATTAGCACTCATTGCATTGGGTGATGCTCACAAGGGTGAAGAAGTGGGATTGAAACCAATGAAATGAATCACATATCATCAATCATCACTTTTGGGGCTTATACCTAGTAACCATGAATTCTTGAGTGGTCACCCATCCAAAGACTCCTTTGGCTGAAGCTCGCTTAACTGTGGAATTTTCCCCAAAATAAATCCCACTTAGCTTGCTACCCCATTTCCAAAACCTTAGCAGGTATTGCGCCTTATTAACTATTCAGTTAGAGATCCCTTCACTCTTTTCATTTAAGTATAAAGAGGCTTCCATAGTGCAACACATTCGATATCATTTTTTGAATTAACTGAGTAGAGTAAGTCATTAATCTATGACCTATATCCACAAGTATTAGTCACAACTGACCAATAATTCTCATGATTTGAATAGTCCACTTAACACTCATTGAATTGGGTGATTCTCGAAGGTGTGAATAAGTGGGAATGAAACCCGCGAAATGAATCACATAGCATAAATCGTCACTTTTAGGGCTTGCACCCAGTAACCAATACTTCTCGAGTGGTCACCCATCCCAAGACTCCTCTGGCTCAAGCACACTTAACTGTGGATTTTCCCCTACAATCAATCCCACTTAGCTTGCTACCCCATTTGCAAAACCTTATCAAGTATTGCACTTTATGAACTATTCGATTAGAGCTCCCTTCACTCTTTTCATTTAAGTATCGAGGGGCTTCCGTAGTGCAACATATTATATATCATTTTTGGGATTAACTGCGTAGAGTAAGTCATTATTCTACGACCCATATCCATGAGTATTAGTCGCAATTGACACATAATTCTCATGATTTGAATAGTCCACTTATCCCTCATTACATTGGTTGATTCTCACATGGGTGAATAAGTGGGATTGAAACTAGAAAAATGAATCATGTAACATCAATCATCACTTTTTGGGCTTGCACCCAGTAACTAGGACTATTTCTCTGGCTCAAGCATGCTTAACTAAGGTTTTGAAAATGGGGTAGCAAGCTAAGTGGGATTCATTGTGCAAAAAAATCCACAGTTAAGCTTGCTTGAGATAGACGAGTCCTTGTGTTATCCCTCGGGATGTTCTAGGCTATTTTTGGAATGATGCCAAGGCACCCCAGGGGCCAAGACTCAGGATGAATCTTAAGGCCATATTTGCAATAAAATAATTGTACAATATTTGGGAAGTTTTTCCTTCTCTCTCTCTCTTTCTCTTTTGAAACTATATGACCTAAAACAGTCTTAGCTCAGATGACAAATGCTCCAGAGGCATATGTTTACGAGTATCTCAGACAATCAAGCTTAAAAGGAAGATGAAATGGTGGATTAGAGGAAAGAAAAAAATAGAAATACAAGGCACTTCTCAAAATGAATCCTGTAGCCTAAGTGAAATGAATATCTTGCTAAGAAATTAAGGGTTCAAAAACTATAACAAGTGTAAATAGATCAAGAAAATATGCTTCAAACAATTAACACCTTCATACACTCAAATACATGGAGGAACCCTTTGCATATCATTTAAGTGCACATAGAAATGGAAAGAAATGGTCATATATTCAAAAGAAATCACTTATGTATCATAATCAGACATCATACAATAACACTGAATATGAGGAATGGCCTGCTGTCTAAGTTTTAATAAATCAAATCTGATACAATAAAAGCAATAATGGGAGGAGATGCTTTACAAGAACACATATACAAGATAATGATGAATTACAGACTGAAACTTAAATGCAGGGGATGAATCTCTAGTTTCATGTTGCATTTATCAACTGACTTTTCTCAAGGTATCTCTATGGTCGAACAAATCTGGTTACAAGAATCACTTTAACTCTGCAAATTCTCAACCTTGACAATGGGTGCCTGCATTCTATTTTATTACTCTCGCTCGTGCCCCAAACTAATTCTTGAAACCACTTCCAGCTTCTTGAAACCATTTCCATCTTCTTGATTCTTGGATTGTTTCTCCCCTGGTCAAAATTAATTACTTTTACCTGTATGAATTCTGTTGTGCTAAGATCATGGGGTAGTTGGAAACCTGCAAGCCAAAATATCTGTCATGCCCTTCTCATTAGAAATATTTGTAATCATTTTCATTTTTCATGGAAGCTTGAAATATCAACTACATAGATCGTGTGACTTAGTAGCTTCCATATCAGTTTAAGAGAGTAATCTCAACTATCTATTGGATGCGCACCTGTCAGAGCTATTAGGGTTTGCAAAAGTGTAAAACACAACAACCATTAGATCAACCTGATTAGATATGGATCGTTGATTGGAGTTGTAATAATATGAGATCTAGGCCGTTGATCAGGGTACTGGATATGGACTGGGATCTGTTGATCGAGCTCCGCCATGGGTAAAAATTTGGCTAAGGAAAATATATCATGCTGAAATCACCCTAGACATGTGGCATATTTTCACTGGCCCTCGATGGATATGACGTGGCATAAATGTGGGACACATGTCACCCAGTTTCAATACATTTACTTGTGCATCCAATGGGTTCCACATGTCCACGTGGTGGATCTATATTGACTCTAACAATGCTTCATTGGCGGGATAATGTAACACTTGGACGAGAGGCTTTGATACTTAGGAGAAGATCTGGACCATTGATCGGTCCCACTTGAAAAACGTCCGAGAGTAGATCAGGATTGTCCATCGTAAGTGCCCCATAAAAGTGGTCGGGGTATCGTCTTCCAACATGAAACCGACAAGGGAACTCTGAGGGAAAATATCAACCATCGATCTGGATATGCCAGGGGAAGTTTGATGACGCACAAGAGCCGTCGATATGGCTTCACTAGGAAATGAAAAATAAATTAAGGAAAAAAATGATATTATGCTGATGTCACCCTAGACATGTGGCACCTTCTCATTGGTATGTGCTGGCACTGATGTGGAAAAAAAGTGTGACACGTGTCACCCACTTTTGATATTTCATCCTATGTATCTTGCGGTTTCCACCTGCCCACATGGCATCTTTTGATTGGCTTTGACAGTGCTCTGCTGGCAGGTTGATGTGACACCTGTCCAAGAGGATTTGATACCTAGGACTCGAACTAGGCTATTGATTTTCCCCATTTGAAAAAGGTTCGAGAGTAGGTCTAGACCGTCCATCGAAGATGCACATCGGAGTGGTCAAGGTTTGGACTTCAAACATGACTCCTAAAAGGGGAATCTGAGAGTAAATATCAACCATTGATCTAGAGTTATAGATAAGATCGGATCTGGATCGTCGATCGGAGGAATAAGAGATCAAACAAGAGCCATTGATCCTGTCGTGGTCGAAAGTAATCGACTAAGGCACATACATTATCATGCCGACACCAACTTATACAAGTGGCATCTTTCTATTGGCTAACAATGATGCTGACATGGCAGGTCGATGTGACATGTGTCATCCAGATTTAGGATATTTACCTATGTATTTGGTGGGTTCCACATGTCCATGTGGTAGATTCTGAGTGGTCGAATAGGTTCTCTATTGGCAATGAATTCATGCATATGTCAGCAGGGACATGCGTCCATTCGCCATTACTTTGTGCAAGATATAAACTGTGATGGCTCCTGGACCATTGATCTCGCTCTTATTTACAAAATCTGGACTTTCCTTCGGGGGTGTAACCATCGAAGCTATCTAGAGCTAAGACTCATGAGGAACTTCGACGACCATTGATTTGGAGCTACAGATAAGATCGGATTTGGACCATCAATCTGAGGAATAAGAGATCAAACAAGAGTCATTGATCTCATCATGTTCGAAAGCAAAAATTGAATGAACATTATCACACTGATGCCAACTTAGAAAAGTGGTGACTTTATATTGGCCAACAATGATGCCAACATGGCAGGCCAACGTGACATGTGTTACCCATATTTAGGATATTTAACTATGTTTTGGCGGGTTCCACATGTCCACATGGTAGATTCTGATTGGCTCTGATAGTGCTCTACTATCGGGGCACATGTAACATTGAATTGTTGATCCAAGGGCATGGATCAAATCTGAATCGTCGATCTCTCTAAGCGTGATTGATGGTGCGATGAGATCTGGTCCATTAATTTAGGGTTTCTATAGGAAGTCTGACAACGTATGAGATCCATCGATCTTTCAGGGTCCAAACATTTGTTGGCACCTCACTTTTAGGATGCAGTCTTATGATAATACCCCTTGGGTTATTTGCGCTTAAGAACTTTTGGGGAGAGATAAGCCCTTTTGACCCCCGATAAGCACATGAGATCTTGAAACTTGCCTTAGACATGAAAAAGCAGGGGTTTTCTTGTTGTTTATTCTTTTTTCCTTAGGAAAACTTGGAAGTTTTAGCTCAGAGTCTCTTGAAGCTCACCCTTCTTCCACTAATTCATTTGATCTTGGACTGACCACTTCATCAAACCTTCATTTAATGGTGAGAAAAAATATAGTACTAACATTTGTCTCCAGTGGGGACAACATACCTCTGTGGTCTGTTGAGGACTGTGGACCAAGTGCTTTCTTCTGTTGGGTTATGGAGTCTGCTTGAAAAGATACATCTCCTTCAGACCTAAAAAATGATCTTATATGTGAGACAAAAAATGCTCAACAAATTATGCTGTTAGAAGCCTACCGACATGATGAAGTAATGAATGACGAATGAAGTAAAATTAAAATTCATGAATTTTTTTTGAAAAGGAATTATTTATGTACATGGTAATTTTTTTTGCAGTGCTCAATACTACAAGAAATAATCGAGGAAGCTCCCATTTAAAAGAGCCCCAAACAAATCTCCATCCAACTGAGCTAAGTCATAAGTGTTTTTATCTTGGACTACAACCACTTGGAAGGGTCCAAGCCAAATATTATCAAACTTTCCATGTTTCCCTTAAGCTTCCCTTTGGGCATCCCATTTCAGGACCAAATCCCCTACCATGAACTTTATTTCCTTGGTCCTTTTATTAAATATTTCTTTTACTCTTGCTTGATGAGCTTGAGACTTTATCATAACTTGTTCTCTTACCTGCCAGGCTTCAATATGATGATTAATTTTTCTCTACATGTCCTCTGATTCTGTCTCCTCATCTTGCAGTAATTTCATCACATGGAGGATGAGTTGAGTGGGGAAAATGGATTCCAACCCATACACCAGCTGAAAAGGGGAAGTTCCAATGTCCCTCTTGATACTAACTGTGTCTTCCTAGACATCATTTTTCAGGTGGGAATCCCATGCCTTCTTGTTTTGAGATAACATTTTCTTGACAATCTTGATAAGGTTCTTATTGGAGGATTTAACCAAACCATTTCCCTATGGATAATAAGCAGTAGAGTGTCCTAGCTCTATGTTATAGTCCTAACAAAACTTAACCAATTTGGAAAATTTGAATGCCTAAGCATTATCAACAATTATCTTTCTTGGGCACCCAAATATGGCCAAGATATTTTCCTCTAGGAACTTTATGATGGATGTATCAGTGGCTGCCCTTGTAGGTATGTCCTCTACCTATTTTGTGAAATAATTTGTGGTTGTCAAAATCCATTTTTGATGTCCACTTGAATTTGGATTAATTTTTCCAATGAATTTCAATCCCCAATGGTGAAAAGGTGTCTCAACCTTGATTGGTTTTAGTGGGAGGGGAAAAACTTCTACTTCCCTGAAAACATTTGACATTCTACACATATTCGAACCAAACAATTTACATCATAAAATAAAGAGGGTCAATAATACCCATCTCTAAGGATCTTGTATGCAGTGGCTCTCTAAGCATGGTGACCCCCACACACACCCTTATGAAACTAAATTATTATGCCCTCATTTTCTTCCTCATTGAGGAAATTAGTAGGATCCCCCTGGGTTCTTCCAAAACAGATTCCCCACCCCCTCCCCACAATGCAATATTTCACAGCCTTAGGATTAATATATCTATCCCTGGATTTATCCCATACTAGTGAGCAACTAAAATTTTGCAAGTAAAAGATGACATCTTTATACCAATGAGACTGAGAAAATTTGGCACTTACCTCTAAGGATGGTTCTTTTGTTTCAACCTCTTCAGACTCTGCTACTATGATGTTTGTTGATATTACATTCAAGTCTAAAACTTTGTAGTTAGATTCAACCAACAACTTGGCTAATCCTTATGCTCTTACTATCTTTGTGGGATTGATATCCATGTCATACTCTTGAATATTAGCAATCCATTTACCTCTTCTTCCCTCACTATTGAGAAATGTGAGAATGTCCTTTATAGTACTGGTAGGTACATAAGCCAATATATTAGAGTGTTATATATAATCTCTAAAATCCTTTAATGCTTTGACTAGTGCATAATCATGCTTTTCCATGCTACTATACTTCATTTCGACATCCCTCAGGGCCTTGCTGAAAAAGGATATGGGATGGTCTTGGTATTTATCATTTTTCTAAAGAAACACACTAGCTATCGTATGTGCTGATGCAAAAGAGAAAATGAGGAAATCCTTGTCATAATTCAGGCTGATCAGAACTGGAGACTCACCCAAGGCTCCCTTGATTTGCTGGAAAGATTGTTTAGCTTCACCTATCTACTTGACTTCATGGTCCTTTTTCAACATGTTGGTAATATGCTTCACCATTTCAACGAAATTGGGGACAAACCTTCTCAGAAAACCTATTTTACCTATGAAAGATTGTACCTCTTTCTTTCTCGCAGGATGAGCAATTTATTTGATTTCCTCCACCCTTTCCGGATATATCTTCACCCCTCCTTTGGATATTATACGGTCAAGAATCTTTCCTTCTTCCATAGAAAAATACGAATTTTTGGGGTTCAAGGACAACCCAAAATTCCTACACTTCATAAAGTTTTGTCTTAAATGCTTGATGTGGTATTCATCTGTCTTGGAGAAAAAAATCATGTCATCAAGGTATATGACAATGAACATGTCTCTTTCACCCACAAAATCAATTTCCATAGCTCTACGAAAAGTTGTTCTTGCATTTGTTATACCAAAAGACATTTTTCCATACATGAAATTACCCCATGGTGTTGTGAAGGTTGTCTTCTCTCTGTCATCTAGGTGCATGGCCACTTGGTTGTATCCTAAAAAACCATCCATCATGGATATCATGTTTTCTCTTACTACTTTCTGCAGTATATGATCCATCATGGGAAGGGTGTAGGTATTTTTTAAAGAGTATTTATTCAGTTTCTAGAAGTCCACACATATCCTCATTTCCCCACTCTTCTTTCTCACTTGAACTAAATTAGAAACCCATTCAAAGTACCTTACGATAATAATAATCTAGGCATCTAATAATTTCCTCACCTCTTTCTCAATGGCATGCAAAAAAAGAGGATTAATTTTCATGAGTTTCTGCTTGAAAGGCTTAGTACTGGGTTTGAGGGGTATTCGATGTTGGATGATACTGGTATCATAAGTTTTTAAATCATCGTATCTCCATGCAAAGACATCAGTGTAATCTTTGAACAACTGTAAATACTCTTCCCTATGATCAACTTGAATATTTTTGGAAAGATTAATATATTTAGGATCTTTTTCAATCCCAATAAAGTATTCCTCAATGCTATCATATTTGGGGAGGACAATTGGTTTGACAGGTACAACGTTTCCATCAAACAACTGTTCTAAAGGCACCAGTCCTTTGGGAATGAAGTGATTCTTAAGCTACAAGACTTTATGCTCAACCATGTAATTGCTAAATTTAGGGATCTCTTCAGCCTCCTCCCCAATCTCTTGTCCGATGTCTTCTTCATCATTTGAATCAATAAGAGTATTTGCAAACTCATCTATCACTTCCATGAATTTTTTGATCTGCTAATCATCTTCAAAAACTTACCAGTATTTGATATTATCAGGAATGGAAGGTATTTATCTCATTTTGATCTCGTATTTAATTTGAGGGGTGGATGGTAATTTAAAGGCACTGGAAGCTACCGATAAAGAATCGACTGAATGATTAAACTCTCACAAAATAGTAGAAATATTTAAATATACGTAAAAATAATCAATCATATCCCATACCTGATTTCTGTATGCCCTCATTCTTGGATGCCTTGTTTTATAGGAACCTTTTACTTGTTGCACAACTAGATCTGAATCTCCAAATACCACAATCTTGGTAATTTTCATCTTTCTTGTTGCCTCCATGTCTAATATCAAGGCTTCATATTCAACCACGTTATTTTTGGTCTCAAACTCAAGATTGTAGGACAAATGAATTTGATTTTTGGTGGGGGAGATGAGCACTATGTCAGCCCCAACCCCTTATTTTGAGTATGCACCATCAAAGTTTTTTTTCCATATACCATCTACTTCTTCCACATGGCTTACAAGAGGATCTTCAAGCATTGGGGTTTCATTGTACCCTTCATTTGCAGATAGGATACACAAATACAAATATTCATCAACAACATATATGGGATGATTCACAGGGTTGTTTTGATAACTAACCACATAAGAAAACTTTGTCTCTCGGTATATCCTTCTGATATCTCCTCCAAAAACTGGTACAATGGAATAGGTCATATCCATCTACATAGTGCCTCCCAGTTTTCATTCCCATGTTCTAGATCGAAGCATACCATAATTGGATGGTACATCAGCCACCAACATGCCCATCATAACACTCTTGATAGGAAGCTGACTCATAGTGAAAACCATATCTTTAATCAACCCATAACACTTCACTTTTCTGGCATCAAACAAACAGAGTTCATGATATGTCTTGATTATTTCCAGCCCCAACTTTTCCAAGACTATTTTGGGCATAAGATTGTGTAATGCTCCATAATAGAGCATACAATTGTGCATCATTTTATCATGAATATTCAACGTCACATAGAAGGGTGCCACATATTCTTCTTTATCATCAGTATGAGGACCAAAAACTATGGTAGGGGAATCATCTTGTACAATCAAAGTATCAAGAGGATTTGTTGATACCTTCCCCTGCATCATTTTCTCAATCTATTTATGGTATGAGGGGTTTTTAGCCAGCTCAATCAAAGGCACCGAAATCTTGATCTTCGACAATTCACGTTCAAAATTGAAAGATGAAACCAATTCCTCATTGAAAGGTGAAATAAATTCCTCAAGGTTTCTGACAGTTGTGACAAACTACTGGTCCTCTACCTCCTCCAAATCCTCTTCCTCCATGACCTACTCTTCTGAAGCCTTCTTTGTTTCCTTGATTTTATCCATGTGGTGTATTTTACTGTGGTGCCTGATTGTACTGTGGTTGTGCATTATTGTACTGTGGTGGCGTTGCACACTGTTGCGCGTTGTTAAACTGCGGTGGTGCTCCAAACTGTTGCACATTATTACACTGTGGCGGTGCTACAAATTGTTGCGCATTGCTATAATGAGGTTTCTGTGTATGTTTTCCTATCATTAATTCAACCTACACCCTATAAGTATTTGATGTCCTCTCCTTCATTATCTCCAAGGTTCTACAGTCCATATTTTCATGTCCAACTAATTTGCAAAAATTACAAAATGTATTCTTTGGTACTGTTTGATACTTTTGCATCATAGGACAATGATAGGGATCATTTTCATGTGTTTTAAATTTCTCACACCATGGTCCTCTTGGGGGTAAAGGATTCAACATTCATGTCCCCAAGTATTGCACAAAGGTTGGGCACTCATTCTTATGATGTCCTTCTATTATGCAAAATGTGCACCAAACATCTTCCCTCTTTTCCTTTCCCTTATTCTGATTGAACTGAAATGCCACATTTTTCAGATCTGCTCTGAGCTCTTCCACAGCTGGATCTGTATACTTATACTGATTTTCCTCTAACTACAAATCTTCTTGCAGAGCCTCGACCTAACTTTGGAATTTATGCTGCCTTAATGGATACTTCAAATGTTCCAATAAAGAGTTAACACATAAATTTCTATGTTGCATATCAATAATAGGGAACTTCAACTTACCTTTCAACCTTTTGAGCTTCTGGTCAACCTCCCAAACTGTCTCACCTGGCTTAAGCTTAATCTCTATCATTTCATTCATGAACCGATCCTCTGAACTTGGTTTATGTAATTCATTGATCAATTGCTTCTTCACATCTGTGACAATTGTGTTGGGTATGTGTTATATTCTTTGCACGAGAAGTAGTGTCTGAGCGTCTGCATCGGGCGCGCAGGGGGGTGCAGGGCAGCGCCCCCGAATTTTTTTTTTCGGGCCGACATATTTCCGCCGGGCCGACATATTTCCAGGACGACATATTACCGGGATGACATATTTCCGGGACCACATGATATTAGGTGGTTTTCGGCACATGGTTTTTTGTCGATGGTTTTCTATTTCCGGTTAAGGAATTAGGGTTTTGGACTAATCCAGGTCATTGGGTTAGGGTTTTGGATGCCGTTGGCTCCTATATGTATATTGTATTGTAAACAATGTAAAACTATGTATGAATATAATATATGTTGGTTTTCCCGGTTTGGGTTTCCAGGTGAAAAATCTCTGTGTAATGTTTGTATTTTCCATTGTATCTTTTTTGTTCTTTTCTGAATATCAGTTTGCAGTAGATATTGTACAAGGTTAGAATTTACATTTGGTATCAGAGCTTTATTGGCTTCAGGGGGACGCCTTTGTCGTCAAGGGTTTGGCCCGGGACTGTGATAAGCCTTGTTACAGTGGGAGATCCGCGGTATTGTTTTTCAGGTGAAAATAAATGGCAAGCAATTCAAAGATGGAGATCAAGAAGTTTAATGGGAAAAGCTTTGAGCCGTGGAAGCTCAAGATGGAAGATCTTTTGGTGGACAGAGATCAGTGGATCGTGATAGATCCAGGTACGACACCTACAGGAACTTTTGTAGATGACTGGAAAAAGATGGATCAGAAGGAAAAGAGCACAATTCGACTGTGTCTCTCCGATTCAGTATTACTGAATGTGTCAAAGGAAGATACAACCAAAGATTTATGGGAAAATTTGGGGAATTTGTATCAGTCTAAGTCCCTGGTAAATAAACTATTCCTGAGCAAGAAACTGTATAACTTGAGGATGAGAGATGGAGACTCGGTGGCAGAGCATTTGAATGCCTTCAATACTGTGGTAAGTCAGTTAATATCTGTTGATATTAAAATTTCAGATGAAGATAAATGTATCAATTTGTTGTGTTCTTTACCAGACTTGTGGGATAGTCTGGTTGTGGCCATAGGTAGTAATGCAACTTCTTTGAAGTTTGAAGAAGTGGTCTCGTCCTTGTTGTCATAGGAGATGAGACAAAAGAATATGGAAGGACATAACACAGACACATTATTTGCAAGAGGACGTTCCCATGAAAGAAATAAATCTAATTTCTCAAGTGAGAGATCTAAGTCTAAGGGTAGATCTAAATCTCCTGGAAAGTTTGGAAGGGTATGTTGGAGGTGTGGAAAAGAAGGGCACTACAAGAAGCAGTGTAGATCCAAAGTTGAGA
>ML795529.1:587336-624040 GCA_009831015.1 Picea engelmannii
ACACTAGTGTACTGTGTATGTGTGTGATTGTTTATTTATTACTGCTCATTATTGGATAATAATTCTACATTGATATAACATTTGAAGAAAAATGATTATAATTACGTTATTACTGATTCACCCCCCCTCTCAGTAATCCAACATCATATACCAGTCTAATGCACGGTCTCTGAATTTGATTTCCAACTGCGAAACCTTGGTATATTCATCTGTAATCAGCTTAGTTTCCCAAATATTCTTGAAAATAAACAAGTGCTTTTCTGGGTCATCCGACCCTTCTCCACGGAACTCTCATAACCGAATAGTTGGATCTTGTCCTTCCATTGTGAAGTTTGTTGTACTACCACCTTTGCGCAGTGTAGATACTTGAATGCTACTAGCTGAACTGATACTTCTATTGGAATTTCTATTAGACCCATGTCCTACTAAAATTTTTCTACCACTAATACCTTATTATCTGAACGTTTCGTCTTCTTCAGTTGTCTTAGTCGCACATGGTTTTGTGGGTTCCACACTAATTCAGATATGGAATGGAAAGCCTTCTTCTACACTGGATCCCTGACCTCTAGTTTTCCTCTCATGTGTGGCACACAATATTTCCTCAATCTGCCCCGTCACACAAAGATCCTCTACCTCTTCCTCATCAATGTCCAAGCCCTCCCGCTCGGCTACTGCCCTCTTTTTACTATTGATCTTATATTGGTAGGGTCTTCTACTGCACGTCACTCCTGCTCTTCTCAATATCTCATTTGTATGTTCCTAATCCATCATTATGGGGTCCATTTATTCCTTTTTCTGGCCTCTCTCCAGATCCCTCTCCATATCTCATATCTTCCTTAGTGCATCTCCCAGTTCCCCCATGCGCCCATAGTAATTTAGTTGTCTGATTCCATGGTCATCACGCCTTTATCATGCAATAATATATTGATCAACATGTAAAGCGACCTAATGTACCTTCCTCTTGGTCCCTTCAAAATTTCCTTCTCTGCAACAGTATATGACTTTGTTGTATTGAATGCAAATTCAGTAATAAACCCTGCAGTAATACCGTCTAACCAAAAATCCACTTCCTGCGTGAATTTATTATTGAACCTTTCCAACTGCACATTGTTCTCAGTGGTCCACTCTATTGGCCTTATCTGATTAGTTGGATGAGTATCTTTCAACCTCAATATCAACTCCTATAACAATTCTGAAAAATAATAGAAACATGCTTCATGCAAATCAGTAAAAACGTACCTTTGCAAATACTGACGCGGTGTATACCTGGAACTTCTATTGTCTTTTTGTACAAACTCGAGTTGCTTTGTCTCCAACCACATTTCAATCTCTTTCTTCGTTGGATTAAATGGCCTAAACATCCATTTCTATTATTTCATTCTCTTCATAAAATCCCACCCAATCCAATATTCTAAGTTCCAACTGGCAACAAAACCAATTTTTGGATGTATGGGTTGACCCGGTTCTACCTTAGTTCTCCAACAAAACCCTAGAAACCATCGGTCCCTCTGGTAAACCAAAATTAAACACTATGCATAGTGCAGTCTCAACCAAGATGGATTATGGGTGACTACATGATCCAGATTATTTTCGGAACGAAATGAAAGCAAAGATATTACAATGAAATACACATAAAAATTGCTAGAAACATATAAATACAACAATACATGATTTCTATTAATGAAATAAATGTACAAAGACTGTAAAAATATATAGTGGAAGACTCACTAGAATGGTAGAAACTTTATATCTGAGAAGAGATGTGATGGCTACGCTCATTCGCAAGAAGATGATTACAATGAGGCTCTAAAGGCCTTTTTATGATAAACATGAATGCCAAAACCCTAGACATCCAAAAACCTAACCCTAGGAGATGAAGCGCCAAAAGTCATGTGGGCCCCGTTGGGGTAAGTTAGTACATTAACTTCCCATGGTCGTAACTTTTTCATACGATCTCCGTTTTAGGCATGTGATAGCCCATTGGAAAGGTATTTTTGAGAACTACACATTATGCCATCAAATCCTAACTATGTCTATATTTTGACCGTGGAAAGCCAAGAAAACACTATTTAGAGCCCTAAAATGGATTTCGAAGTACACAAATATGTACTGACATAAAAACTTCCAAAATAAGCTAGTTGGAATAGGTGGGCGGCCACCAATATCCAACTGGATGCTATGTAGGGATTCAAGACAACTCCGTAAGTGAAGAACCCACAATTACAAAGAAATGTCCCCATTACAGAGAAACATTCTGAACTGAAAACTGCCAAGATGAGCGAGTTGGAATTTGGAACAGGTGGGTGGCCACCAATATCCACCTGGATCAATCATGCCCCTTTAGGAAGCAATGGTCTCCATTGCGTTGAGCGCCCAGGGAAGAGGAGAAAGCGTTTTCTGAAACTGAATCTTGGTGCGAAACATATGGAAACTGATCCAAATTATTTTGAGAATGATATGAAGAAAAAAATATAACTAATATATAACAAGGAAATACACATAGATAATATGGAGAACACACAAATATAGTGAAACCCAAATTCTATTAATGAACAAGAGAGAAAAACATTGTAGAACAATAACTGACAGAATGGGGTAGTTTATCTCTGAAAAGAAAGAGATATTGGCTACGCTTCATTCACAACAAGCTTTACATCACACTCCATTACATGGTTAAAGGGCCTCCTTCACCTCAATTATATATGAGAGAGTGAGAGGAGAACAATTCCCATGATGCATTTGGGATAAATTGGACTAATTTTATAAAATTCCATAGGCATGTAAGGCAATATGACTTCTTGAGCGGTCACCCATCCTAGTACTACTCTATCCTGAGCACGTTTAACTATGGAGTTCTAATGGGATCTGGTGCATTAACGCTATGATGTAGGCATGTGCATAATACCACTAGGAAATCATTACATGATGTTTGTAATTAACAAATGAAGATGACATTACATTACATTCCCCATCAGAAGGGTGAATATTATGGTTTATCAAAACCACATGCTCAAAATGGTTATTCAGTGGAAAAGGTGGATGGCCACCAAGATCCCTCTGGATCATTCTCCCCCCATTAGGAAGCAATGGTCCCCATTGCATCAAGCTCCCATGGGAGATGGGGAGACTTTTGCTAAATCTGAAGCTTGGTGCATTGCTTGCCTTGCTGAAGAAGCTGTCCTTCTTAGCTTATTGAAGGTTGCAATGAACCTATTGTTGGAGGGGTTGGATCTGTTCAACCAATCTAGTTGCCTGATCTACTTGAGTGTGGGAGGACTCTGTCGGTGAAGATGAAACATGAAGAGTATGGAGGGATCTATTATAACCTTGCTTGACTGGGCAGTGTGGATGCACCCCCATAGGTGCAGCAAGAACATCTTGGTACTCTTCTACAATCTTATCGATTTTCTTCTGTTGGATAGAAAGGTGTTGGGCTGAAGCTGCAATGGTTGCAGTGTCCTTCTGTTCACCTTCTGATTGGATTGTGAAGAGGCTAAACTTTGTAGCATGAGAGATTACTTTGTGGCATTGTTTTGGTGGAGAAATAGTCAGAACTACCTCTGGTATTCTATATAGCTCACCCTCCAGAGTAACAATGATGCTACGGGGTCGAGACTCATAATCAACATGACACCTCCACATATATGGATGGACTAATAGAACATCACAGACTTCCAGTGGGGAAACATCACACAATACCTCATCCTTGAAGGGCTTGATGTCGTAGGACATGTGACACTGCTGGCTAACACAAAGATCTTGACCCTAGCGAAGCTAGTCAATGTTGTATGGCTACGGGTATGGTGTTGTTGGAAAATTCAACTGCTTGACAACCTCTGCTGAAATGATGTTTTTTTGGCTTCCTCTATCAACAATAAAATGTAATGGGGTCCCATTCACCCACATCTATGAATGGAATAGTCGCTCCCCCTCCTCAGGATCCTCTTCTGGTTGGATTGTTGCAGTTGCGATAGTAGCAATGGGTTCTGCATCAATGATATGTCTCCTTTTATTATTTTATGAATCGAGGTCCAAGTTGAGGTTCAACTCTTTGTCTTTGAGCTCGACTACCAATGACTGTATTGAGAGACATTCATCAGTGTTGTGCCAAGGGATGTTGTGGAACTCACACCACTTTTTGGTGTCTTTCTTAGACTTCCCGTTACCCTTCTTTTCCTACATCTGGGACTGACTCTCTTGAGGTTGGCCTTCCTTGCTCTATCCTTCATTATGTGAGTTAGATTTTCCTTTTCCATGCTTCTCCCACTTACTCTGCTGCTTGAATTTCTGCTCAATTTTGACCGCATATTGATAAGCAACTCTCAATGAGGAGATGTCTAAGAAATCCATCAATGTTTGGATGTACCTATGTAGACCATTGTGGTACTTCAAACCAGGTGTCTCTTAGAGTCTTTTATACCCAACTTTGAGCTCAAGGTATGAAAGATGTTGGTGTACTCTAACACTGTCTAGTCTCTTTCTTTGACGTAGAGTTGTCCATCTCATGTATTGGTCATCATAGTTTCCAACATGATAGAACTCCTCCTTTAGGGCATCTACAAAGGTCGCCCAAGTGGGTTCTCTCCCAAAAAGTGTAGATTCATCCACGGTGTACCTCTCCTAGTAACCTTCCCACCAAGCTCTGACATGGGGAAGAGATTTAAGGAGCGTGAAGGTGATATTTTCACTTTCGTAAATTTTTTTGACAGAGTAATAACCTTCTAGCAGATTCAACCATTTTTCTAGAGCATTTGCATCTACCTAGCCTTCAAATAAGGGGATATCAAAATTGACTTGTACCTTGAAGGGTGTTGCACTTGTGAAATGACTTCTTGTCGAAGATGCCTCATCCGTCACCATCGATAGTCTTCGAAGGATCCGAACAAAGTTGTCCATCATCGCGTTCCTTTGTTGTATGATGGCTTCCTTGAGCAATGTCTTGAAAGGATCTCCTACTTTGTCATTCTCTCCCTCAAGAGAAATTAGCTCGAGACCCAACTCTCTATACCCTGACCTTCTCGGGGACCTGCTCTGAGAAACAACAGGGAACAACTTGCTCTGATACCACTAATCTAGATTATTTTCGGAACGAAATGAAAGCAGAGATATTACAATGAAATACACATAAAATTTCCATAAATAGAGAAATACAACAATACATGATTTCTATTAATGAAAGAAATGTACAGAGACTGTAAAAATACAAAGTGAAAGACTTGCTAGAATGGTGGCAACTTTATCTCTGAGAAGAGATGTGATGGTTACGCTCATTCGCAAGAATATGATTACAATGAGGCTATGAAGGCCTTTTTATGATAAATATGAATGAAAAAACTCTAGACATCCAAAAACCTAACTCTAGGAGATGAAGCACCAAAAGTCATGTGGGCCCCGTTGGGGTAAGTTAGTACATTAACTTCTCGGGGTCGTAACTTTTGCATACGATCTCTGTTTTAGGCGTGTGATAGCCCGTTGGAAAGGTATTTTCGAGAAATACACATTATACTATTAGACTCTGACTCTATCTATGGTTTGACTATGGCAAGCCAAGAAAACACTGTTCAAATCCCTAAAACGACCTTGGAAGTACAAAAAGATGTACTGACATGAAAAATTCCAAAATAAGCTAGTTGGAATAGGTGGGAAACCACCAATATCCCCCTGGATGTTGTGTATAGATTTATGATAGCCTCGTAAGTGAAGAACCCACAATTACAAAGAAATGTCCCCATTACAAAGAAACGTGCTGAACTGAAAATTGTCAAGATGAGCCAGTTGGAATTTGGAACAGGTGGGTGGCCACCAATATCCACCTTGATCACTGCACAACCCAAATGTCTGCAGTCATCGAAGATATATTGCTTGTAGGGATGTCATACATTCATTCCTCTTTACTTTAGATAAATCAAATCTACGATTCTACCCATTCAATAACATTCATTCTGTAGAAAATACCATACTATTCTATTGCATGCTGTAAATAAACTTTAACAGATCCATTTATTTATCCATTCATTCATCATAAAGCATGTAAAAGAATCACATAAGAGAAAACACACATAGAGACACCATGTTTTACCATGTTTCACCCCCTAGGCTACGTCCACAAAGATCTTCTGCTTATTATTATTTATCTTCATCAAGATAGTGCGTTGCGTGCATCAAAAGTTTGTCATACTCTGTGAGGCTGACTGGTGTTGCACCAAGCTCCACAACTTGCGACTTGACCCTCAGTTACACTTCATCCGACTCAACATCAGTAGAACTCCTCAGATCATACAACAAAACTGATTACTTCAAAACTAGAAATGTTCTTAAAAAGATACTCTAAACATGCTCCAAAAAGATACATACCTTATCTCCCTCATACATCATCTATTTATAATTCAAAATGGGTAAAACCCCTTAAAATAAGGACCCAAAACCCTAACCCTAGTGGATTAGGCTTGTCCACATAATAACTTCCTTCATGTGGTTGGTCTTTGTTCCTTGCTTTGACTTTGCGCTACTTTTCCTTCATTCTCGATGCGTTGCTTCCTTTGCCTTCGTACACGCTACTTTCTCCTCATTACCTGACGCACACTGCTTCCTTTGGTCCATTCCTTAACTTCCTGTATCGTTTGCTACGCTCTTTCCTCGAACTTTGCTCCCAAAATAGCCTGCTCCATCACTAATCAATACAAACATGATGCAAACACAACACTAATTGATGCAAATATGATACCACTCGCTGTAAAAACAATGCAAGCACAACACAAATATGATGCAAACATGACGCAGATAAATGCAATAATGATTAAAAAACAATGCAAACATTACACAAACGTGATGAAAATACATGAAGGTAGGACACACGCGATGCAAATAGGATGCAAGCAAGACCCAAACACGACACAAATATGATGCTAATCGATGCAAACACGATGTAAGAATGTTTCACATTTCAACTCTAACATGACTCAAGTATGACACAAACATGTTGCCCAAGTTGACACATGGTGACGAGAACGTGATGCAAAATACACGTGTTTGACACAAAATTTGATGCAAAGGTGGATTTTAAAGTAGGGTTTTCCAATAATATTGGAACACAAATGATGCATGAAAACTCTTTGCATCGTATATTTCCTCGTTAAGACGGTGCTTTACAAAGTTTACGTCAAACATATCAAGCAAACTAACGCAAATCACAATGCCCTTATAGCATCACGTTTTGCGATGTCCAAACTTGAATTTTTTACTTAAAAACACTAAGAGTTATGCTAATGACTTACACTTCAATAGTGTATTGTAATAGTGCTTATTGCATCTTTTTAGATCCTCATTAGATTATAAACACCTTTATCGAAGGTTTTGGAATCTCTTCACTATATATTACCTTTTATCAATCATGGTAAAACTTCAAATACATTGAACGTTGTTACATATAATGTTCAATTATCGTTAGTTTGTTGATCACTACCAACTTGGTCCTTGGCCCTACCTTGAATGGCGTTGTTTAGGAAGGTTATTTGGAAAGTGCTTTGGGTCATTAAAATTTGCAAAAGGTTAACATGAAATTCCAAGTTACAATGAGAATGTAAAAGCCTATATAGATAATGTGAAAACCAATATACATGAAGTTGTGGAGTTATATTTAAACATTGATGTGTGATTTGTATTCTAACATGCATTGCCATACATGATCAACGGTCATCATATATTACATAATATAGAAATGGTCACATTGCATAAAGTTTTCTCTTTGAATTCGTTCTTCGATCTTAATTATAAATATGAATAAACACTTTTTTTTTCCATTAAAAAAAATCATTTTATTTAAAAATGGAATACAAATTACATTAATCATATAAAAAATATATGAATAAATATATTATAATAATAAAATATTTATGGAAAAAACATCATATTTTTTATTATTATTATTATTTAATATTAAAAACATCATATTTATTAAAACTATAAAAAAATTATTTTTATTATTGTGTGTAATTATCTACCACGGTAATCATTAAATAACATTGGTTTATAATATATGTTTTTTTATCCAAATAAATTTGATTATGATGTAATTACCTTCCACAACAATCCTTTAAATAAGGTGGTTTATAACATATAATTCTTTTAAGTATTGAGGGGCTTCCGCAGTGCAACATATTAGATAATATTTTTGGGATTAATTGCATAGCGTAAGCCATTAATTTATGAACCACATTCATGCATATTAGTTGCAATTGACCAATAACTCTCATCATTTGAATAGTCCACTTAGCACTCATTGCATCAGGTGATGCTCACAGGGGTGAAGAAGTAGGATTGAAACCAATGAAATGAATCACATAGGATCAATCATCACTTATGGGGATTGCACCCGATAACCAGGACTTCCCAAGTGGTCACTCATCCCAAGACTCCTCTGGCTCAAGCATGCTTAACTATGGAGTTTTCCCCACAATCAAGCCCACTTAGCTTGTTATCCCATTTGCAAAAACCTAGAAAGTATTGTGCCTTATGAACTATTCAATTAAAGCTCCCTTCACTCTTTTCATTTAAGTATTGAGGGGATTTCACAGTGCAACATATTAGATATCATTTTTGGGATTAACTACATAGAGTAAGTCATGAATCTATGGCCCATATCCATGGGTATTAGTCGCATCTGACCAATAATTCTCGTGATTTTGAAAAGTCCACTTAGCACTCATTGCATTGGGTGATGCTCACAAGGGTGAAGAAGTGGGATTGAAACCAATGCAATGAATCACATAGCATAAATCATCACTTCTGGGGCTTGTACCCAGTAACCATGACTTCCTGAGTGGTCACCCATCCAAAGACTCCTTTGGCTGAAGCACACTTAACTGTGAAATGTTCCCCACAATCAAGCCCACTTATCTTGCTACCCCATTTCCAAAACCTTAGCAAGTATTGTGCCTTATGAACTATTCAATTAGAGCTCCCTTCACTCTTTTCATTTAAGTATAGAGGGGATTCCATAGTGCAACACATTAGATATCATTTTTGGGATTAACTACGTAGAGTAAGTCATTAATCTATGATCTATATCCATGAGTATTAGTCACAATTGACCAATAATTCTCATGTTTTGAATAATCCACTTAGCACTCATTGCATTGGGTGATTCTCATGGGGGTAAAGAAGTGGGAATGAAAGCAACGAAATGAATCACATAGAATCAATCATCACTTTTGGGGCTTGCACCCAGTAACCAAGACTTCTCGAGTGGTCACCCATCCTAAGACTCCTCTGGCTCAAGCACACTTAACTATGGATTTTTCCCTATAATCAACCCCACTTAGCTTGCTACCCCATTTGAAAAACCTTAGCAAGTATTGCGCCTTATGAACTATTTTTTTAGAGCTCCATTCAATCTTTTCATTTAAGTATCGAGGGGATTTCATAGTGCAACATATTAGATATCATTTTTGGGATTAACTGTGTAGAGTAAGTCATTATTCTATGACCCATATCCATGAGTATTGGTCACAACTGACCCACAATTCTCATGATTTGAATAGTCCACTTAACCCTCATTGCATTGGGTGATGATCACATTGGTGAAGAAGTGGGATTGAAACTAGAAAAATGAATCACATAGCATCAATCATCACTTCTAGGGCTTGCACCCGGTAACTAGGACTATTGCTCTGGCTCAAGCATGCTTAACTAAGGTTTTGCAAATGGGGTAGCAAGCAAAGTGGGATTCATTGTGTAGAAAACTCCACAGTTAAGTGTGCTTGAGACAAAGGAGTCTTGGTGTTATCCTTCGATATGTTCCAGGTTGTTTTTGGAGCGACGCTAAGGCACCTCATGGGTCAAGACTTGGGATGAATCTTAAGGCCAGATTTGCAATAAAATAATTGTGCAATATTTGGGAATTTTTTCCCTCTCTCTCTCTCTTTCTCTTTTGAAACTATAGGACCTCAAACAGTCTCAACTTAGATGATCCAGATGGATATCGGTGGCCACCCACCTTTTCCAACTGGCTCAAAACAACTTTCTGACATTTTTGGCAATTTACTATTTTTAGCAGTTTTTACTTTTGGGGCCATTTTGAGGGCCTAAATGAAGGTTTTTCGGTATCAAGCTCCTCAATGATATATGAAGGCATAATTGAGCCCCCAAAATGAATCTCCTTGACAATACCTTTCCAATGGGCTATCACATGCCTAAAACAAAGATCGTATGCAAAAGTTATGACCTCGGGAAGTTGATGTACTAGCTTACCCAAACGGGGCCCACATGACTTTTGGCGCTTCATCTCCTAGGGTTAGGTTTTTGGATGTATAGGGTTTTTGGAATTCTTTATTATTATAAAAATGCCTTCAGAGCCTCATTGTAACCTTCTTCTTGCGAATGCACGCTGCCGTCACATCTCTTCTCAGAGATAAGCCACCACCATTCCATCAAGCTTGTTTTCCGCTGCATTTTACAGTTTCAGCTTATTTCGTTATTGAATAGAAAACCGGTTTTACTGTATCTCTGTTATTTTGTGTTAAGCACATGTTAATAATCTGTATTCATTTCATTTTTCTCATAAAATCCAGATCAGTGGTATCAGAGCGGTCTGCTCCTTGTCGTCTTAATGCATGTCCCCAACGAGGTCGGAGTACAGAGAGTTGGGTCTTGAGCTTGTTTCTCTTGAGGATAGAAGCTCTCGCATGCCCAAGCGACCTCCCATGGCAGGAGAAAATAAAGATGACGGGACAGGAGATCCTTTCAAACTGTTGATTGAGGAATCCCTCACGCAACAGAGGAACGAGATGATGGATAGTTTCGCGCAAATCCTTCTGCGACTACCAACAGGTGACACATCTTCTTCGAACGCAGGCGCCGCCCCCTTCAAGGTACAAATAAACTTTGATATTCCTATATTTGAAGGTCGGATAGATGCAGATGCTGTAGACAAGTGGTTGAATCTACTGGAAGGGTATTTTTCTATTCATAAATTTTCGAATAGAGAAAAGATTACTTTTGCGCTCCTCAAAGCCGTTCCCCATGTCAAAGATTGGTGGGAAACTTTCTGTGAGCAAAAGGAAACAGAGGAAACCTCATTATTTTCAGTAACGACCACCTGGGAATCCTTCAGGGATGCTATTAAGGAACAATACTACCCTGTCGAAAGTTATGACGACCTGTATACCAAATGGACCACACTACGGCAAGAAAGAGACCAAGCAGTGTCATATTTCACAAATATCTTCCATACCTTGTGCACCAAGTTGGGTATCAAAGACTCAGAGCAACATCTAGTGCTCAAGTATCGTGGTGCTCTACATAGATACATCCAGACTGAAATGGAATTTCTGGACATCTCATCCTTGGGCGCGGCCTACCGATATGCCGTCAAAATCGAGCAGAAGCTCAAACAAAATACGTGGCAATTTGGGCCTGGGAACCCCTCACAACAAAAGCCAGGAAAGGGCGGCCCCAACCCACCGAACAAGGGACAGAGCAAAGATGGGCAGTATCAAGACAACCAGTACAAGCCACAAGCAAAGAAGGACACTGAAAAGACAAAGAAAGATACTAGGAAGTGGTGCGACTTCCATAAGATCCCTTGGCATAACACTACTGACTGCCACTCGAAGCAGTCGCTGGTGGCCGAAGTGAAAGCCTCTGAATCAGATGCAGATTCTGACTCCGAGACAGAACCAGAAAGGGGAAGATGGATCATTGACGTGGAACCCAGTGCCACCGTTGCTACCACCAAGCTCCAGCCTGGTGAAGCAGACGAGCCAGAAGAAGGAGAGCGCCTCTTCCATTCACAGATGTGGGTAAAAGGCACCCCATTGCACTTCATAGTTGATAGCGGTAGCCAAAAGAACCTCATATCAGCAGAGGTCATCAAGCGACTGGCCCTATCAACAACGCCACACCCACAACCCTACACCATTGGATGGCTCCGCCAAGGAAGCAATCTCCGTGTCAGCCAACAGTGCCGACTGTTGTACGATATCAATCCCTTCAAAGACGAGGTATTGTATGATGTTGCTCCTCTCGAAGTTTGTGATGTTCTTTTGGGCCAACCTTATTTATGGAAATGTCATGCTGTATATGAGTCTAGGCCTCGTAGTGTTATTATTACTTTGAACAGGAAATTGTACAGGATACCCGAGGCAGTCCCACCTAGTGCTATTTCCTTGATCTCTGCTAAGCAATGCAGGAAGGTCATCTCCTAGACGGGGAAGTTTGTCTTCTTCGTGATTCACTCTCAGAACAAGAGAAAGATCGCAACCACATCCAAGGTCTCTACAGCCGATCTCTCCACACAGCAGAAGCAAGTAGATAAGGTCGTGGAAGAATACTTGGATATCTTCTCCTCACCTACAGGGGTACCTCTGCACTGCTAGGTCAAGCACCCCATCGATCTGACCCCCGACGCATCGCTTCCCAATGGGCCAGTCTATCGTCACTCTTTGTTAGAGAATGAGGAGATCAAGCGACAGATCCAAGAACTTCTCCACAAGGGGCACATCCGCCCCAGCTCATCACCTTGTGGGAGCCCAATCGTGCTGGTACATAAGAAAGATGGAACCTGGCAACTTTGTATTGATTACCAGACTCTGAATAAAATCACTGTTAGAAACCGGTACCCGATTCCCCGAATCGATGACCTCCTTGATCAACTCACGAGGGCCAAATACTTCAGTAAGATTGATCTAAAGTCTGGCTACCACGAGGTCCCGATAGAATAGATAGATGTATGGAAGACCACCTTCAAGTCAAAGGAATGACTTTTTGAATGGTTGGTCATGCCCTTTGGTTTGACAAATGCTCCAACCACTTTCATGAGGATGATGGATGATATCCTACGACCATTCACCAATACTTTTGTAGTGGTGTATCTGGATGACATTCTAATTTACAGCAAGACTTGGGTCGAACACTTGCAGCATATTCAACAGGTTCTGCACACCCTGTGGCAACACAAGCTATACGCCAACCTGGAAAAATGCTCCTTCGGCATGGACAAGGTCCATTACCTGGCCTACATCATTGATCAACATGGTGTACATGTGGATCCAACCAAGATCCAAGTCATCCGTGACTGGCCAGCCCCAACAACACTCACTGAGCTTCAGAGCTTCTTGGGAATTGCTAATTTCTACCATAGGTTCGTGTTGGGTTTCTCCCATATTGCATGGGCCCTCAGCCAAATAAACAAGGGTGGTGGTAAGGAAAAATTTGCGTGGGGCCGGTCCCAACAACAAGCGTTCGATGATTTGAAGCAACACTTGTGCTCATCCCCAGTACTTTCACTATCGGACCTGCAACATCCCTTTGAGATCGAGACAGATGCTTCAGACTATGCTGTGGGCGTCGTTCTCACTCAGCACGACCACCCCGTGGCCTATCATAGTGAGACACTGTCTGATAATGTCCGTAAGTACCCTACTTATGACAAATAAATGTACTCCATTGTGAAAGCATGCCGCCAGTGGAGACATTACATTCTTGGTAAGGATACAGTCATCCACACTGATCATAAGCCACTGCAGTTCATGCAGACACAGGGAAAACTGCAGAATGACCGCCATCAAAAGTGGTCCACATACTTGTAGCAATTCCACTTCAACATCAAGTATAAAATAGGAAGCACCAATCGCGTCGCTGATTGCCTCAGCAGACCGCCAGTCGTAGCACTCACCACGGTGCTAGACTCTTGCGGCCATGAGACATCTGGATGGCCCCAACTCTATGAGATAGACCCTGACTTCGCCACCACCTACCAAATGTTGGGTGCAAAATCAGTTGTCGATAATTTCCATCTTTAGGATGGGTTGTTATGTCGTCTGGGCCATATCTGTGTTCCATCAAGTGAGCAAGCGAAGATGATCTAGGAATCCCACTACAGTCGGGCGGCAGGACACTTCGCCGTCGAAAAGATAGTGGCGATGCTACAAAAACATTTCTACTGGCCGAAACTTCGATAGGAGGTCGACAAGTATATCAGGTCCTGCACTGCCTGCGCTATTGCCAAACCGATCACTAAGAAATAGGGCTTGTACACCCCTCTTCCTACTCCTGCCATGCCATGGGAATCCATCTTAATGGACTACATGTCGGGCCTCCCATCCACCAAGCAGGGAAATGACTGTGTTTTTGTGGTTGTTGATTGTTTTTCTAAGATGGCGATTCTGGTTGCCTGCAAGAAGAGAATCACAGTAGAGGCCACTGCCAAGCTCTTCTTTGAACGAGTTTGGGTACATTTTGGAATCCCACAAACCATTGTATCAGATCGGGATAGTCGATTTCTCAGCACATTCTGGTTGAGCCTCTGGTCATTGCTGGACACCAAGCTCACCAAATCCATGGCCTTCCACCCTGAGACAGATGGCCAAACTGAGGTTGTAAATCGAATGATTGTGCATATCCTTCGCATGTATAATTCAAATAACCCTCACACATGGGATGAGAGCCTTCCCTATGTCCAACATAGCTACAACCAAGCCTTGCATAGCTCAACCGACCACAACCCCTTTCAAGTGGGGTTGGGATTCCAACCATTGGGTCCCATAGATGTTTCACTTCCCCTTGCGGTCACTTCGACTGACTCATCTCCTGCTCCAACTGAAGCTAACAAAGCCACCCGCTTCATTGAGTGGATCCAGCACATCCGCCAATAGGTTCAGGATATCCTAAAGAAGTCCAATGACAAGTACAAACAACGCCATGATCAACATCGGGTGCCGCATAAGTTTCAAGTGGGTGACAAAGTTTGGTTGCACTTGCAGAAAGAACGCCTTACATGACCCCATCGGAAGCTTCGCCCACTCCGTTATGGACCGTACACTATCACTAAGGCCATGGGGGATAATTCTTTTTATCTCAACATTCCTCCTTTCCTTGGCCTGCACCCAGTGTTCAACGTGGATCTCCTTCGCCCTTATTTCCCACCATTATTAGACACCTCAGAAGTAGAAGAACAACTGACACCAACAAAGCTCAACCCCGACTGCATACAACAGGCATCCAATGATCAGATTGTGGACAGACATATCAAGGGCACTCGACAACAAAGGATCCAACTTTATCGAGTTGTCAAAGCAAGGAAGCTCCTGCACCAAGGCAAGTGGCTCACCCGGGGCCAAATTCAACAGAAATTTCCTCATCTAATGGGGGACCTTAATGCAATGGAGACCATTGATTCCTAAGGAGGTAGGATTGATCTAGATGGATATCGGTAGCCACCCACCTTTTCCAACTGGCTCAAAATAGTTTTCTGACATTTTTGGCAATTTACTATTTTTAGCAGTTTTTACTTCTGAGGCCATTTTGAGGGCCTAAATGAAGGTTTTTTGGTATCGAGCTCCTCAATGATAGCCAAATGCATGATTGAGCCCCCAAAATGAATCTCCTCGACGATACATTTCCAACGGGCTATCACACGCCTAAAACAGAGATCGTATGCAAAAGTTACGACCCCGGGAAGTTGATGTACTAGCTTACCCAAACGGGGCCCACATGACTTTTGGCGCTTCATCTCCTAGGGTTAGGTTCTTGGATGTCTAGGGTTTTTGGAATTCTTTCTTGTTATAAAAATGCCTTCAGAGCCTCATTGTAACCTTCTTCTTGTGAATTCGCGCTGTCTTCACATCTCTTCTCAGAGATAAGCCGCCACCATTCCAGGAAGCTTGTTTTCCGCTGCATTTTACAGTTTCAGCTTATTTCGTTATTGAATAGAAAACTAGTTTTACTGTATCTCTGTTATTTTGTGTTAAGCACCTGTTAATAATCTGTATTCATTTCATTTTTCTCATAAAATCCAGATCATTAGATGACAAATGCTTTCAACTATCATAGGCATATGTCTACGAGTATTTCAGACAATCAAGATTAAAAGGAAGATGAAATGGTGGATTAGAGGAAAGAACAAAATAGAAATACAAGGCACTACTCAGAATGAATCCTATAGCCTAAGTGAAATGAATAGCTTGCTGAGCAATTAAGGTTTCAACAACTCTAACAAGTATAAACAGATTAATAAAAATATGCTTCAAAGAATTAACACCTTCATACACTCAAATACATAGAGGAACTGATCCAGATTATTTTCGGCACGAAATGAGATCGGAGATATAATAAAGAAATGCACAGAGATATCAAAGATATTCAATAATATAACTGAAATGTATCAGAGATGCAACCATAAACATAGATATACAGTAATACATGATTTCTATTAATGAAAGAAATGTACAGAGACTGTAAAAATATAGAGTGAAAGACTCGCTAAAATGGTGGCAGCTTATCTCTGAGAAGAGATGTGATGGCTACTTGCATTCGCAAGAAGATGATTACAATGAGGCTCTGAAGGAATTTTTACAATAAACAGGAATTCCAAAATTCCTAGGCATCCAAAAACCTAACCCTAGGAGATGAAGCGCCAAAAGTCATGTGGGCCTCATTTGGGTAAGTGAGTACATCAACTTCCCGGGGTCGTAACTTTTGCATATGATCTCTGTTTTAGGCATATGATAGCTCATTGGAAAGGTATCATCGAGGAGGTTCATTTTTGGGGCTCAATCATGCCTTTGGTTGTCATTGAGAACCTTGATCTCGAAAAGCCTTCATTTAGGCCCTCAAAATGGCCCCGAAAGTTAAAACCTGCTAAAAATAGTAAATTGCCAAAATTGTCAAAAAACTATTTTGAGCCAGTCGGAAAAGGTGGGTGGCCACCGATATCCACCTAGATCAATCCTCCCTCCTTAGGAAGAAATGGTCTCTATTGCGTTGAGTTCCCGGGGGAGAGGGAAAAGTGTTTGTTGGATCTGCATCTTGGTGATATGTTTGTATTGCTGGAGACGTTGCGCTGCTTAGTTTGTGGAAGTCTGTCATGAACCTGTTGAAGCTGAGGATATTCAACAAGTCAGGATACATGAGAGGACGGTGTGCAAAAGGAATCTTTGCGCTTTGCTGCAACCTTGTCGACCTGCTTCTGTTGGATAGAAGGTGCTTGGGGCAAGGTTGTAGTGGTTCCAATGTCCTTTTGTTCCCCTTTTGAACAGATTGTGAAGAAGATGATTTTTGCAGTATGAGATACTACCTTGCGACACTTTTTTGGTGGAATAGTAGTCGAAACTACCTCTGGTATTCTATAGAGATGACCCCCCAAAGTAACAATGACACTGGGGGGTCGAGACTCATAAACAACATGGTGCTTCCACATATATGGTTGGCCCAAGAGAACATCACAGACATCCAGTGGGGAAACATCACATAATACCTCATCCTTGAAGGGTTGGATGCCGTATGACAATCGACACTGTTGGCTGACACGAAGATCTCATCCTTGCTGAAGCCACCCGATGTTGTATGGCTGCGGGTGTGGTGTTGTCGACAATCCCAACTGTTTGATGACCTCTGCTGAGATGAGGTTTTTTTGGCTTCCGCTATCAACAATAAAATGTAGCGGGGTCCGCTTCACCCACACCTGTGAATGAAAAAGGTGCTCCCCCTCTTCAGGATCTGTTGGTTCTTCTGGTTGAACTACTGCGGTTGCGACAATAGTAGTGGGGTCTGTGTCAATGATCTGTCCTTTACTAGTATTTTCAAAATCGGATTCTGAATCAGGGTTCGACTCCTTGTCTTTGATCTCAACCACCAATGACTATTTTGAGCAAAATTCATCGATGTTGTGCCAGGGGCTTTTGTGGAAATCACACCATTTTTCGGTGTCCTTCTTTGTCTTCCCGTGACCCTTATTTTCCTGTGTCTTAGATTGGTTTTCAGGAGACTGTTTGTTAGGGTCGTCTTTGTCATACTTTGGTTGTTGCGGATTTGCAGACCCAAATTCCCGTTTGTTCTGGTGCTTAAATTTCTGCTCAATTTTAACAGCATATCGATGAGCAGCTCCGAGTGATGAGATGTCCATAAAATCCATTTCAGTCTGGATATATCTGTGTAGAGCCCCATGATATTTCAGAACCAAATGTCACTCGGAGTCTTTGATACCCAGCTTGGTGCACAAGGTATGGAAGGTATTGGTGAACTCCAAAACTGTTTGGCCCCTCTCTTGCCGCAGTGTGGTCCATCTCATGTACTGGTCCTCATAGTTTCCAACAGGGTAATATTGTTCCTTTACCGCATTCACAAAAAAATCCCAAGTGGGATTTTCCCCATATATTCCAGACTCCTCTGTGGAACTTTTCTCCCAGTAAGTTTCCCACCAATGTTTGACATGAGGGAGATATTTAAGGAGTGCGAAGGTGATCTTTTCTTTGTCGGAAAAATTGTGAACAGAGAAATAACCTTCTAGCAGAGTTAACCATTTTTCTAGGGCTTCTGCATCTATCTGTCCTTCAAATACAGAAATATCAAAATTAAATTGTACCTTGAAAGGCGAGGTGCCTCCAAAGTGGTCACTTGATGAAGATGCACCTGATGCTATCGACAGGCGTTTAAGGATGTGGGAAAAATTCTCCATCATTTCGTCCCTCTGTCGTGTGAGAGCTTGCTCAAGCAATAGACTGATAGGATCATCTACTTCGTCATTTTTCTTTTCTTCCATCATTGAGGGTTTCTTGGGTGTGTGAGAGCGATTGTACTCAAGAGAGACAAGCTCGAGACCAAAATTTCTATACTCAGACCTCATTGGGGACATGCACTGAAAAACGATCAAGAGCAGCCTGCTCTGAAACCACTGATCCAGATTATTTTCGGCACGAAATGAGATCGGAGATATAATAAATAAATGCACAGAGATATTGAAGATATTCAATAATATAACCGAAATGTATCAGATATGCAACCATAAACGCATATATACAGTAATACATGATTTCTATTAATGAAAGAAATGTACAGAGACTGTAAAAATACAGAGTGAAAGACTCGCTAGAATGGTGGCAGCTTATCTCTGAGAAGAGATGTGACGGCTACTCGCATTCGCAAGAAGATGATTACAATGAGGCTCTTAAGGAATTTTTACAATAAATAGGAATGCCAAAATTCCTAGGCATCCAAAAACCTAACCCTAGGAGATGAAGCGCCAAAAGTCATGTGGGCCCCGTTTGGGTAAGTGAGTATATCAACTTCCCGGGGTCGTAACTTTTGCATACGATCTCTGTTTTAGGCATATGATAGCTCATTGGAAAGGTATCATCGAGGAGATTCATTTTGAGGGCTCAATCATGCCTTTGAATATCATTGAGAACCTCGATCTCGAAACCTTCATTTAGGCCCTCAAAATGGCCCCGGAAGTTAAACCCTGCTAAAAATAGTAAATTGCCAAAATTGTCAGAAAACTGTTTTGAGCCAGTCGAAAAAGGTGGGTGGCCACCGATATCCACCTGGATCGGGAACCCTCTGCATATCATTTAAGTACACAAATAAATGGCAAGAAATGGTCATACATTAAGAGGAAATCACTTCTATATCATGACCAAACATCATACAGTAACACTGAATATGAGGAATGACCTACTGTCTAAGCTTTTATAAATCAGATAGGAAACAATAAAAGAAAGAATGGGAGGATATTCTTTACAAGAACACATATACAACATAATGATGAATTACAGACTGAAACTTAAACGCAGGGGATGGATATCTAGTTTCCTGCTGCATTTAGCAACTGAATTTGCTCAAGGTATCTCTATGGTCGAACAACTTTGGTTACAAGAAACTCTTTCACTCCCCAAAGTGTCGACCTTGACAATGGGTGCCTACGTTATATTTTATTATTCTCGCTCGTTCCCTAAACTACTTCTTGAAACCACTTCAAACTTATTGAAACCGTTTCCAACTTCTTATATCTTGGATGGTTTCTCCCCTGGTCAACATTAATTACTTTTACCTATATGAATTTTGTTGTGCTGTGATTGTGGGGAAACTGGAAACCTGTAGGCCAAAATATCCGTCATGCCCTACTCATTAGAAATCTTTGTAATCATTTTCCTTTTTCCTGGAAGCTTGAAATATCAACTACATAGATCGCGTGACTTAGTAGTCGTCGGATCATTTTCAGAGAGTAATGTCAGTTGTCTATTAGAGGTGCACCCGTCAGAGCTATTAGGTTTTGCAAAAGTGTAAAACACAACAACCATCAGATCAAGCTGATTAGATATGGACTGTTGATCGGAGTTGTAATAGGTTGATATCTGGGCCATTGACCAGGGTGCTGGAGATGGACTAGGAGCTGTCAATCGAGCTCGACCATGGGTAAAAATTTGGCTAAGGAAAATGTATCGTGCTGAGATCAACCTAGACATGTGATGTATTTTCACTGGCCCCCGATGGCTCTGATGTGGCATAAAGGTGGGACACGTGTCACCCAGTTTCAAGACATTTACCTGTGCATCCAATGGGTTCCACATGTCCACATGGTGGCTTGATATTGGCTCTAACAATGATTCATTGGCGGGATAATGTAACAGGTGGCCGAGAGGCTTTGATACTTAGTAATAGATCTGGACCATTGACTGGCCCCACTTGAAAAATGTCCGAGATCATATCAAGACTTTCCATCGTAGGTTCCCCATTAGAGTGGTCAGGTTATTGTCTTCCAACATGGCGTCGATGAGGGAACTCTCAGGGAAAATCTCAACCGTCGATTTGGATATGCCAGGGGAAGTTTGATGACGCATGAGAGCTGTTGATTTGGCTCGACCAATAACTCAAAAAAAAAACTAAGAAAAAAAATAATGTTATGCTGATGTCACCCTAGACATGTGGCACCTTCTCACTGGTCTGTATTGGCACTGATGTGGCAAATAAGTGTGACACGTGTCACCCACTTTTGATATTTCATCTTATGTATCTAGCGGGTTCCACCTGTCAACATGGCAACTTTTGATTGGCTTTGATAGTTCTCCTCTAGCAGGATGTTGTGGCACCTGGCCAATAGGATTTGATACCTGGGAGAAGAATTAGGCTATTGATTTTCCCCATTTGAAAAATATCTGAGAGTAGGTCTGGACCGCTCATTGAAGATGCACATCGGAGTGGTTGGGGTTTGGACTTCAAACATGACTCCGAAAAGGGGAATCCAAGAGTAAATATCAACCATTGATATGGAGTTACATATAAGATTGGATATGGATTGTCGATCAAAGGAACAAGAGATCAAACAAGATTCGTTGATCTCTTCGTGGTCGAAAGTAAAAATCGACTAAGGCACAAACATTATCATGCTAACACCAACTTAGACAAGTGGAATATTTCTATTGTCCAACAATGACGCTGACATGGCAAGATGATGTGACATGTGTCACCTAGATTTAGGATATTTACCTATGTATTTGGCGGGTTCCACATGTCAACATGGTAGCTTCTAAGTGGTCAGATAGGTGCCCTGCTGGCAACAACTTCATGCATATGTCAATGGGGACATGCATCCATTTTCCATTACTTTGTGCATGAGAGAAACCGTGATGGATTTTGGACCATTGATCTCACTCTCATTTACCAAATCTGGATCGTCCTTTGGGGGTGTGCCCATCGAAGATATCCAGAGCTAAGACCCATGAGGAACTCCTACGACCGTCAATATAGAGCTACAAATAAGATCGGATATGGACCATCGATCGAAGGAACAAGAGATCAAAAAATATTCATTGATCTCGTTGTGGTCGAAAGAAAAAATCGACTAAGGAATGAACATTATCATGCTGCCCCTAGCTTAGACAAGTGATGACTTTCTATTGGCAAACAATGACGCCAACATGGCAGGCCAACGTGACATGTGTTACCCATATTTAGGATATTTACCTATGTAATTGGTAGGTTCCACATGCCCACATGGTAGATTCTGATTGGCTATGATAATGCTCTACTGGCAGGGTGCCTGTAACACTGAATTGACGCCCTAGGGGCATGGATCAAATCTGAATCTTCTATCTCTCTAAGCGTGATTTATGGTGTGATGAGATTTGGGCCATTAGTTTAGGGTTTCTAGAGTAAGTCCGATGATGTATGAGAGCCGTCGATCTTCCGAGGTCCAAAAATTTGTTGGAACCTCACTTTTAGGCGGTGGTATTGTGATAAGACACCTTGGGTTATTTGTGCTTAAGAAATTTTGGGGTGCGATAAGCCCCTTTTGACCCCCGATAAGAACCCGAGAGCTTGAAAATTTCCTTAGACACAAAAATGCATGGATTTTCTTGTTTTTTCTTCTTTTTTCCTTAGGAAAAATTGGAAGTTTTAGCCCAAAGTCTCTTGAAGCTCACCCTTCTTCCACTAATTCGTCTGATCTTGGATTGAACACTTCATCAAACCTTCATTTAATGGTGAGAAAAAATATAGTACTAACATTTGGCTCCAGTGGGGACAACATACCTCTATGGTCTATTGAGGACTATAGACTGAGTTCCTTCTTCTGTTGGGTTATGGAGTATGCTTGAAAAGATACATCTCCTTCAAACTTGAAAATTGATCTGATATGTGAGACAAACAATGCTCGACAACTTATGTTGTTAGAGGCCTACCTACATGCCAAAGTAATGAATGGTGAATGAAGTAAAATTAAAATTCATGAACACAAATGAAAAGGAATTATTTATGTACATGGTAAGAAAATTTTGCAGTGCTCAATACTACAAGAAATGCTTGAGGAAGCTCCCATTTACAAGATTCCTAAACAAATATCCATCCAACTGAGCTAACTTATAAGTGTTTTTATCTTGGACTGCAACCACTTGGAAGGGTCCAAGCCAAATATTATCAAACTTTCCATGTTTCCCTTTAGCTTCCTTTTGGGAATCCCATTTCAGGACTAAATCCCCTACCATGAAATTTCTTTCCTTGGTCCTTTTATCAAATATTTCTTTTACTCTTGCTTGATGATCTTGAGACTTTATCTGAGCTTGTTTTCTCACCTGCCGGACTTCAATAAGCTAATTAATTCTTCTCTGCATGTCATCTAATTATGTCTCCTCATATTGTAGTAATTTCATCACACAAAAGCTGAGCTAAATGGGGAAAATGGATTCCAACCCATACACCAGATGAAAAGGGGAAGTTCCAATGGCCCTCTTGATACTAACTATGTCTTCCTAGACATCATATTTCAGGCAAGAATCCCATGCCTTCTTGTTTTGAGATAACATTTTCTTGACAATCTTGATAATGTTCTTATTGGAGGATTCAACCAAACCATTTCCATGTGGATAGTAAGAAGTAGAGTGACCCAACTCTATGTTATAGTCCTAAAAAAACTTAACCAATTTGGAAAATTTGAATGCCTTAGCATTATCAACAATTATCTTTCTTGGGCACCCAAATATAGCCTAGATATTATCATCTAGAAACTTTATGATGGTTGTATTAGTGGCTGGCCTTGCATGTATGTCCTCTACCGATTTTGTGAAATAATCTGTGGCTGTCAAAATCCATTTGTGATGTCCACTTGAATTTGGATTAATTTTTCCAATGAAGTCCAATAATGACTGCTGAAAAGGTGTCTGAAATTTGATTGGTTTTAGTGGGAGGGACAACAAATTCTGCTTCCCTGCAAACATTTGACATTCTACACATGCTCGAACCAAACAATTTACATCAGAAAATAAAGAGGGACAATAATACCTAGCTCTAAGGTTCTTGTATGCAATGGATATCCAAGCACGGTGACCCCCCCACACACCCTTATGAAACTTAATGATTATGACCTCAATTTCTTCCTTAGTGAGGCAATTTAGTAGGATTCCCTCCGGGTCCTTCCAAAACAGATTCCCCCCCCCACAATGCAATATTTCACATCCTTAATCTTAATAGATCTAGCCCTGGATTTATCCCATGTTGGTGAGCAACTAAAATTTTGCAAGTAAAAGATGATGTTTTTATACCAATGAGACTGAGAAAATTTTCCACTTACCTCTAAGGATGGTTCTTGTGTTTCATCCTCTTTAGACTATGTAAAAGATGATGCTTGATATCCACGTCATACTCCTGAATCTTAGCAATCCATTTACCTCTTCTTCCCTCAATGTTGAGATGTGTGAGAATGTCCTTTATAGTATTGGTAGGTACATAATCCAATATCTTAGAGTGTTGTATATAATCTCTGAAATCCTTCAATGCTTTGACTAATGCATAAGCATGCTTTTCCATGCTACTATACTTCAGTTCGACATACCTTAGGGCCTTGCTGAAAAAGGCTATGGGATGCTCTTGGTATTTATCATTTTTCTAAAGCAACACACCAACTATCATATGTTTTGATGCAAAAGAGAAAATGAGGAAATCCTTGTCATAATTTGGGTTGATCAGAACTGGACACTCACCCAAGGATCCCTTGATTCCCTGGAAAGATTGTTTAGCTTCAGCTATCTACTTGACTTCATGGTCCTTTTTCAACATGTTGGTAATATGCTTCACCATCTCAATGAAATTGGGGACAAACCTTCTCAGGAAACCTATTTTACTTAGGAAATATTGTACCTCTTTCTTGTTCCCAAGATGAACAATTTGTTTGATTTCCTCCACCCTTTCCGAATCTATCTTCACCCCTTCTTTGGATACTATATGGCCAATAATCTTTCCTTCTTCCATAGAAAAATAAGACTTTTTGGGGTTCAAGGAAAAACCAAACTTCCTACACTTCACAAAGGTTTGCCTTAAATGATTGATGTGATCTTCATCTGTCTTGGATAAAACAATCATGTCATCAAGGTATATGACAATGAACTTATCTCTCTCACCCACAAAAGCAATGTCCATAGCTCTATGAAAAATTATTCCTGCATTTATTATACCAAAAGGAATTTTGTCATACATGAAAGTCCCCCATGATTTTGTGAAGGATGTATTCTCTCTATCATCTAGGTGCATGGCCACTTGGTTGTATCCTAAAAAACCATCCATCATGGATATCCTGTTTTCCCTTACTACTTTATGCAGTATATGATCCATCTTGGGAAGGGGGTAGGTATATTTTAAAGAGTATTTATTCAGGTTCTAGAAGTCCACACATATCCTTATTTCCCCACTCTTCTTTCTCACTTGAACTAAATTAGAAACCCATTCAAGGTACCTTACATGAATAATAATTTGGGCATCTAATAATTTCCTCACCTCTTTCTCAAGGGTATGCAAAATAATAGGATTAACTTTCCTGATCTTCTGCTTGAAAGGCTTAGTTCCGAGTTTGAGGGGTATTCGATGTTGGATGATACTGGTATCATAATTTTTTAAATCCTCGTATCTCTATGCAAATACATCCATGTAATATTTGAACAACTGCAAATACTATGCCCTATGATCAACATGAATATTTTTGGAAATCTTAATATATTTAGGATATTTTTTAGTCTCAATATTGTATTCCTTAATGCTATCATCTTTGGGGAGGATAACTAGTTTGACAGGTACACCGTTTCTATCAAACATTTTTTCTGAAGGCACCAGTCCTTTGGGAATGAAGTGATTCTTAAGCTGCAAGAATTTATGCTCAACCATGTAATTGCTAAATTTAGGGATCTCTTCAGCCTCCTCCCCAATCTCTTGTTTGGTGTCTTCTTCATCATATGAATCAATATGAGTATTTGCAAACTCATCTATCACTTCCATGAATTTTTTGATCTGCTAATCATCTTCAAAAACTTACCAATATTTGATATTATCAGGAATCAAAGGTATTTATCTCATTTTGATCTCATAATTAATTTGAGGGGTGGATGGTACTTTAAAGATACTAACAACTACTGCTAAAGAATCAACTGGATGATTAAACTCTCGCAAAATAGTAGAAATATTTAAATCTACATAAAAATTATCAATCATATCCCATACCTGATTTCTATATGCCCTCATTCTTGGATGCCTTGTTTGATAGGAACCTTTTACTTGCTGCACAACTAGATCTGAATCTCCAAATACCACAAGCTTGGTAATTTTCATCTTTCTTGTTGCCTCCAGGCCTAAGATCAAGGCTTCATATTCAACCATGTTATTTGTGGTCTCAAATCAAGCTTGTAGGACAAATGAATTTGATTTTTGGTGGGGGAGATGAGCATTATGCCAACCCCAACCCCTTCTTTTGAGTATGCACCATCAAAAAACATTTTCCATATACCATCTACTTCTTTCACAGGGCTAACAAGAGGATCTGCAAGCATTGGGGTTTCATTGTACACTTCATTTACATATAAGATACAACAACCAAAATATTCATAAACAACATCTATGGGATGATTCACAGGGTTGTTCTAATCATTGACCACATAAAAAAACTTTGTCTCTCGGTACAACCTTTTGATATCTCCTCCCAAAACTGGTACAATGGCATAGGTCATATCCATCTACATAGTGCCTCCCAATTTTCATTCCCATGTTCTGTACATAAGCATACCATAATTGGATGGTACATATGCCACCACCATGTCCATCATAACTCTCTTAATATGAAGCTGGCTCAGGGTGACAACCATGTCTTTAATCAACCCATAAAACTTCACTTTTCTAGCATCAAATGAACAAAGGTCATGATATGTCTTGATTATTTCCAACCAAAAATTTTAAATGACTATTTTGGGCATAAGATTGTGTGATGCTCCAGAATCGAGCATACAATTGTGCATCATTTTATCATGAATATTCAAGGTCACATAGAAGGGTGCCACATATTCTTCTTTGTCATCAATATGAGGACCAAAAACTATGGTATGTGACTCATCTTGTACATTCAAATTATCAGGAGGGTTTGTTGATCCCTTCCCCTGCATCATTTTATCAATCTGTTTATGGTATGAGGGTTTTTTAGCCAGCTCCATTAAAGGCACCGAAATATTGATCTTCGACAATTCACATTCAAAATTGAAAGGTGAAACCAATTCCTCAAGTTCTTTAGTTTCTTTTTCCTTTTTAATAGGCTCCAAAACTTCATCTACCTTAGGGATGTCTAGAACCTATTTATATTTATCTTTGGACAACTTTGGACCAAATTTCTTAGCCCGAGGTTGATTTTCTGCAACAACTGCTTTTTGCTGAGGCCTGAGATCATACTTCTTATGCATCTCAACCTATAGTGCATCAACAAAAATTCTGTACTGAATTGAGGATAAATCTCCTTTGTTGGGATGATTGCTAGGGATCGGTTTCTTAGGATTTATATACTCCTCATAATCATTTTGAGTTATATGTATGACCTCATTCTCATCTTGAAGTAGGTGTATTTATTTTGTGTATTCATCATATCTATCATCCACTTCTTCTTCAATAAATTTGTTGTCATTGTTGGTTTTTATAGGGGAATGAATGGGTTGTTCTTCATTTCTTCTCTCCCTTCTTATTAGTTGTGGATTAGGAGGTCTTCTTAATTGATTAGGGTTAGGATTCCTTATGCCTTCCTATTGTGGGGATCTGTTTACATTGCTATGCTCAATCTAGACATTTTGTTTGTTAGATTCCTCATCTGTCTAGACATCTCATCCATATTTTCTTCTTGGGGTTCTCTACTTGGATCTAAAGTACCAAAATCTTCCCTGACCTTTTTATTTTTTGCCTAATTCTATTTTTGATTTATCTTACCTAATGCAATCATGTTTCCTTCTATGTCTATTGCATCCTCTTGCATTACTAGCAGTGTTGAATACCTTCTTTCTCTCAGAGTCATGGAAAAATCATCATCAAATGCCTCAACATAAGTTACTTTAGCTGCAAGTTGTGATGGCTTTACATCTGCAGGGATCTTATTATAGAGATTATTAAACCTCCAGTTGAAATCATTGACAATTTCATTGGATCATTTATTGAGTGAGAAAAATTCATTAAGGTAGTATAGACTATCTCTTTTCTCACCCCACTGCCTCATAACAAAAACTTCTAGAGCTAGCCAACTATCAATTGAAGCGACAGGCAGTTCTCTAAACCATTTTCTAACATCTCCCCCTAGAGTTTAGAAAAATAGCCTCATGAAGACACCTTCATTCTCTACAAACTGGTCATCTGTAAATTCTTGGAAAGAAATCATATTCTCTTCAGTTGAGTGGGTTTTATCTCCATCAAATTTTGGAAGATTTTCATGTAATTCTCAAGGAGGTCATGGGTAATTTGGGGCAGATTCAATGGGGTGAATCTAGAAGTAACCCAAGTATTTATAGGTCATGGGGGAGGATTTTAATTTCCCCCAGGTCTTCCTCCACCTAAACCAGCCTCACTATTTTGTAAAATGATGTTATGGGCTTCAAAGGACAGAGGGGGGATAAGAGTTTTCAAGAAGGGTCGATGGGAAGAACTTACTTCTTGGATAAATTATAAAGGAAAATTTTGAATCTCTATCAATGTTTTTGGTGTAGATTTTAAAGTAGAAAGAAAATCTTCAAATGTATCAGTTAGATTTATAGATTTAGCACTTTGATGAACAACAAAGGGAAATATTTCTAAATAAGGGTTACTTGAAAAATAAGATATCTGATGTTCTCTGAAATTTCTCCAGGTGATAAGCTTTTCTGGATCTGAATATATCAGAACCTGATTAGAATTAGGGTGGCTTATGGTATGTCTTCTAGAAGAGGCTAGATTTTCCTTCCACAGAGTCATCAAGTGAAATATTAACATCCAAGTGCTCGAGGCTTGTTCACCATCAAGTATCAGAATTTACAATGTCATATCCCCAGGGAATATTTCTTCAACTTACGTCCTCGACAACGATTCCATTTCATATGTTATCCCTAGAGATGTTTCAGGCTGTTTTTGGAATGATGTTGAGGCACCCTAGGGGCCAAGATTCGAGATGAATCTCAAGGATATATTTACAATAAAATAATTGTGCAATATTTGGGAATTCCCCCCCCACTCTCTCTCTTTCTCTTTTGAAATTATAGGACCTCAAATAGTATGATCTCAGATGAAAAATGGTCTCATCTATCATATGCATATGTCTACGAGTATTTCAGATAATCAATCTTAAAAGGGAGATGAAATGGTGGATTATAGGAAAGAACAAAATAGACATACAAGACACTTCTCAAAATGAATCCTGTAGCCTAAGTGAAATGAATAGCGTGCTAATCAATTAAGGTTTCAATATATCTAACAAGTGTAAACAAATAACTAAAAATCTTCTTCAAACAATTAACACCTTCATACATTCAAATGCATGGAGGAACCCTTTACATATCATTTAAATGCACAAAGAAATGACAAGAAATAGTAATACATTAAGAGAAAATCATTTCTATATCATAACCAAACATCATACAATAACATTAAATATGAGGAATAGCTTGTTGTCTCAACTTTTATAAATCAGATCTAACACAAGAAAAGAAAGAATGGGAGTAGATGATTTACATGAACACATATACAACAAAATGAGGAATTACAGACTGACACTTAAATGCTGGGGATGAATATCTGGTTTCCTGTTGCATTTATCAATTGACTATGCTCAAGGTATCTTTGTGGTCGAACAACTTTGGTTACAAGAAACTCTTTAAATCCCCAAAGTTTCAACCTTGACAATGAGCACCTATGTTCTCTTTTATTCCTCTTGCTCGTGCCCTAAACTACTTCTTGAAATGAATTCCATATTCTTGAAACGATTTCCAACTTCTTGATTCTTGGATGGTTTCTCCCTTGGTCAAAATTAATTACTTTTACCAGTACGAATTCTTCTATGTTGAGATCGTTGGGCAGTTGGAAACCTGCAGGCCAAAATATATGTCATGCCCTTCTCATTAGAAATGTCTGTAATCATTTTCCTTTTGGTTGGAAGATCAAAATATCAACTGCACAAATCATGTGACTCAGTAGCCTTAGATCAGTTTTAGTGATTAATCTTATCCGTCTATCAGAGGTGCACCTGTCAGAGCTATCGGGGTTTGTAAACATGTAAAACATAGAAACCGTCGGATCAACTTGATTGGATATGGACCATTGATCGAAGTTTTAATAAGATGAGATATAGGCCGTTGGTCGGGGTGTTGGAGATGGAATGGGAGCCGTCGATCGAGATCGACCATGGGTAAAAATTTGGCTAAGGAAAATATATTATGCTCTAAACATGTGGAGAATTTTCACTAGCCCTCGATGGCTCTGATGTGGTAGACAAGTGGGACACGTGTCACCCGTTTTTGAGACTTTTAGTTGTGCATCTAGGGGGTTCCACATGTCCACATGGTGGCTCTGTATTACCTCTAACAATGCTTCCTTGGCGGGATGACGTAACACATGGCTAAGAGGCTTTGATACCTGGGAGTAGATATGGACCGTTGATCGGTCCCACTTGAAAAAAATCCAAGATAAGATTAATATCGTCTATCATATGTGACCCATCGAAGTGGTTAGCGTATGGTCTTCCAACATGATGCCGACGAGGGAAATTTGAGGGAAAATATCAACCGTCGATCTGAATATGCCAGTGGAATTTTGATGATGCATGAGAGCCGTCGATCTGGCTCGACCAAGAACCTAAAAATCAACTAAGGAAAAAAATAATATTATGTCGATGTCACCCTGGACATGTGGCACCTTCTCATTGGTCCATGTTGGAACTGATGTGGAAGACAGGTGTGACACGTGTCACCCACTTTTGATATTTTGGCTTGTGTATCTGGCGAGTTCCACCTATTCACGTGGCAACTTCTGATTGGCTATGATAGTGCTCCGCAGGCAGGCTAACATGACACTTGGTTGGGAGGATTTGATACCTAGGAGCATATATGGGCCGTTAATTTTCCCCACTTTGAAAAAGGTCCAAGAGAAGATCTGGACCATCCATTGAAGATGCATATCAGAGTGGTCGGGGTTTGGAATTCAAACATGACTCCGACAAGGGGACTCTGAGAGTAAATCTCAACCGTTGATATGGAGTTACAGATAAGATCGGATCTGAACTGTTGATCAAAGGAATAACAGATCAAACAAGAGTTGTTGATCTTGCCTTGCTCGAAAGAAAAAATTGAGTAAGGAACAAACATTATCATGTTGATGCCATCATAGACAAGTGGCGACTTTCTATTAGCCAACAATGACGCTAACGTGGCAGGTTGACATGACATGTGCCACCTAGATTTAGGATATTTACCTATCTATTTGATGGGTTCCACGTGTCCATGTGGCATCTTCAGATTGGTGGGATAGGTTCTCTGCTAGCAGTGAATTCATGCATATGTTAGAGGGGCATGCATCCATTCGTCGTTACTTTTCACATGAGAGAAAACTTGATGGATCATGGACCATTGATCTTTCTCTCCTTTACCAAATATATACCATCCTTCAGAGGTGTGCCCATTGGAGCTATCCAGAGCCAGGACCCATGAGGAACTTCGACGACCGTTGATTTGGAGCTACAAATAATATCAGATCTGGATCGTCGATCATAGGAACAAGAGATCGAATGAGAGTCATTGATATTGCCGTGTTCGAAAGAAAAAATCAACTAAGGAATGAACATTATCACATTGATGCCAACTTAGACAAGTGGAGGCTTTCTATTGGCCAACAATGACGCTGACATGTCAGGCCAACGTGAGATGCGTCACCCATATTTGGTGGATTCCACATGTCCATGTGGCATATTTTGATTGTATTTTATAGTTCTCTGCTGGCAGGCCATGTGTAATGCTGAATTGGTTCCCTAGGGGCATGGATCAAATCTAAACCGTCGATATCTTTAAGCATGATTGATGGCACGATGATATCTGGGCCATTGATTTAAGGTTTCCAGAGGAAGTCTGATGACGTAAGAGAGCTATCGATCTTCTGGGGTCCAAAAGTTGCTGGAGCCTGACTTTTAGGCCGTGGTCTTGTGATAAGCCCCCTGAGTTATTTTTACTTAATCTCTTTTGGGGTGCAATAAGCCCCTTTTGACCCCTGATAAGCATCCAAGAGCTTGAAACTTTCCTTAGATGCGAAAAGGCATGTATTTTCTTGTCGTTTCTTATTTCTGCCTTAGGAAAACTTGGAAGTTTTAGCTTGGAGGCTCTTGAAGCTCTCCATTCTTCCACTAACTCATCTGATATCGGACTGGCCACTTCATCAAACCTTTATTTAATGGAGAGGACAAATATAGTAATGACACTTGGGATGGGTGACCACTCAGGAAGTCCTGGTTACCGGGTGCAAGCCCCATAAGTGGTGATTAATGCTATGTGATTCGTTTCGCTACTTTCAATCCCACTTCTTCACCCTTGTGAGAATCACCTAATGCAATGAGTGCTAAGTGGACTATTCAAATCATGAGAATAATTGGTGAGTTGTGACTAATACTCATGGATATGGCTAATAGACTAATGACTTACTCTACACAGTTAATCCCAAAAATGATATCTAATATGTTGCACTGCAGAAGCCCCTCAATACTTAAATGAAAAGAGTGAAGGGGGATCTAATTGAATAGTTCATAAGGTGCAATACTTGCTAAGGTTTTTCAAATGGGGTAACAATCTAAGTGGGATTGATTGTGGGGAAAAATCCGTAGTTAAGCGTGCTTGAGCCAAAGGAGTCTTTGGATGGGTGACCACCAGGGAAGTCTTGGTTACCCGGTGCAAGCCCCAGAAGTGATGATTGATGCTATGTGATTCATTTTTTTAGTTTCAATCCCACTTCTTTACCCATGTGAGAATCACCCGATGCAATGAGTGCTAAGTGGATTATTCAAATCATGAGAATTATTGGTCAGTTGCGACTAACAATCATGGATATGGGCCATAGATTAATGACTTACTCTATGTAGTTAATCCAAAAAACTATATCTAATATGTTTCACTATGGAAGACCCTCCATACTTAAATGAAAAGAGTGAAAGGAGCTATAATCAAATAGTTCATAAGGCACAATACTTGATAGGGTTTTTCAAATGTGGTAGCAAGCCAAGTGGGCTTGATTGTGGGGAAAACTCCATAGTTAAGCGGGCTTGAGCCAGAGGAGTCTTGGGATGGGTGACCACCTGATTGGGAAGTCTTGGTGTCGGATTTATTTATAAAAAAAGGCTATCCCACCCTGCATCAATCGACTGGTTGGGGTGGGACAGCAAGGACCAATCATCGAATGAAAAGATGGAATGATGGGCCAACTAGTCGAACCCATTCGTCATGTCTCTTATCAAGCCCATCCAATATGAGGTTCTCAAGCATCCCCATTATTATAAATGATTAGAGCACTAGAAGACACTGAATTCGTGGATATAGCAAGCCCACCCTTCTTTATGGCTTATTGTTGCTCAAATAGAGTGACACGGGCCTCGGGGGAACCATTCAGGAAACCAAATATGGGTCTACCATAAATGGAACTGACACATGTGCGCTGACACATGTGCGCTGTTACATATGCATTTTTGAAAAGGCATATTTTTGTAATTTATAATGCCCCGATCCGGGAGAACGAGAGAGGATTCTATGTTCACTTCGTCCCTCTATATACCAGATAACTTACCTTCACTTAGAGCATTGTACGCGTGTGCTTCCAGACCTAGTCGATAGTACCCCAACCATGTGCGTCGCGAATTGTCCTGATCGAATATCCCTTCCCTTGGCAGAAAAGGGCGAGACCTTATTCGATTTCTTTAGAGAGGGATAGATCAAAACGTAATACGGGTGCTCTTGGGTGCAAGCCCCATAAGTGATGATTGATGCTATGTGACTCATTTCGTTGGTTTCGATACCACTTCTTCACCCTATGAGCATCACCAGATGCAATGACTGCTAAGTGGACTGTTTAGATCATGAGAATTATTCTTTAGTTGCGACTAATACTCATGGATATGGGTCATAGATTAATGACTTACTCTACAAAGTTAATCCCAAAAATAATATCTAATATGTTGCAATGTGGAAGCCCCTTGATACTTAAATGAAAAGAGTGAAGGGAGATATAATTGAATAGTTCATAAGGCACAATACTTGCCAATATTTTTCAAATGGGATAGCAAGCTAAGTGACTTTGATTATGGGGAAAACTCCACAGTTAAGTGCGCTTGATCTAGCAGAGTATTGGGATGGGTGACCACCCGAGAAGTATTGGTTACCGAGCAAAATCCCCATAAGTGATTATTGATGCTATGTGATTCATTTCGCTGGTTTCAATCTCATTTCTTTACCCCTGTGAACATCACCCAATGTAATGAGTGTTAAGTGGACTATTCAAATCATGATAATTATTTATTAGTTGCAACTAATACTGATGGATATGGGTCATAGATTAATAAATTACTCTACGTAGTTAATCCCAAAAATGATATCTAATATGTTGCAATGCGGAAGCCCCTTGATACTTAAAAGAAAAGAGTGAAGGGATCTCTAACTGAATAGTTCATAAAGCGCAATACTTGCTAACGTTTTGCAAATGGGGTAGCAAGCTAAGTGGGATTGATTGTGGGGGAAAACTCCACATTTAAGTGTGCTTGAGCTGGAAGAGTCTTGAGATGGTGTTGAAACTCAACAACCCCCCATTATTCTTAAATTTTTGAATAAACAATAATGAGTCCCTTTTGTTTGTTTCATTTATTTCAATATTTTATTTTTTGATTATTTGTCTTTTTAATAGCTTTTAATTCCTTATATTCCAATAAAATCTTACCTAATAATCTTTTGAAACAAAATAACTAAGTAATAAAGTTCTTTCCCGATCTCCTGATCTCTCAATAGGTTGGTGGGCCGATTATACCAGATCGAGAGATGTTGTCTGTTTAAAACTTTAATAAATTTTCCCAGTGCTCCGGTGGGCTGGTGGTACCAGATCGACATTCACATCACTTTATTACTTGCAAATTGTTTCCCGATCTCTCCATGGACTAGCTATACCAGACTGATTTTCACAATACGTTATCGTTTATGATGGTCACCCAGTTTCTCGGTGCCCCGATCTGTCGGTAGCTCGGGGGTATGGTGGCCTGATGGTACCAGATTGGGTTTTATGTTTCAGTTTAATCTTTTAAAATATGTTCTCGATCCCTGGTGGGCCGGTTATACCGGATCTAGTTTTGTGTTTGGTCCTCATGGCTTAATAAAGTCCCGGTGGAGAGTTAACCCGATTATACCGTATTTGGATTGTGTCTTTACGTGAATTATGAGTTATTTAACAATTGCTCGATCTCCGGTACCCTGATTAACTGAATAATCACTAAATAAAGTGCAGTTATGCAAAATAATCATAATAAGTACACCAGCTCTAGTTTCACTCGTTTTAAAACGTTAAGTCTCAATATATCCCGGTGAGGAGCGTTACCTCACAAATTTGAACTTAAACTATTTTTTCATGGGTTTAATGGTTATGATGCAGTTGGTTACGAGAATTAAACGAATTTATTGAACATTGGGTAGAGTCTATAGCTCCATATAATAACCCAAATGCATTCACTGATCTCACCTTCAACTCTGTTAAGCATTACATTCATTTTCTTTGCAGGTTCTGAGTATTAACTTAAATTTAAATTGAGTTGGGTTCATGCTATTCACCAAGTTCTCAAAGTTGAAATATTTAATTGGGCCCACATCCTCTCTACTAATATTAAACAAGAGGTTCAAAAATATCAAGAAACATCTCCAGGGTATTGCCCAATATTTTTTGTGTCTGGTTATTTAACTTATGTTATCTGTGCAATCACACATTTTCCTTTTCTAACTTGGAATTTGTCTCCTTATGAAGAGGAAATACACATATAGTGTTCTAAAATGTGGGCGGTTAATTATAAAAACTTCTTCTATCATATCTGCAATTATTTCATGGTATCTTTGCACCTAATTTTGAAAAATCATCCAGCTCCCAGATTCACCCAAGAGGCCATGTACACTATTAAGAATATTGGATATTTGTTTGTGGGTGAGGAATTCTCATACATTAGAATATATGGGTGTGAAGGGGCTCCCTGTATTTTACCTAGATACGTTCCATACAAACTAGCTCTAAGAGAAATTGCATACCAAATTGTTAGTGTTGGCATTACTGCATTCTTGTCAAGGAGCGAGAAAAAGAAATGGCTCCTTGACAAGAATGCAACCAATCATCACATAGAACCTAATAATGCTTCCTAAGACTTCTTCAATTTCTGCAATTCTTCAATTCTTGGAGTACTTTGATCCTGTAGATAATATTACTCAATGTATTCTCTGAAACTCCTACAATTTTCACTCCTTGAATCTTCCCCAAAAAGAGGTTATAGAAAGAATGGTAGACTTTATTCAATTATGGTCTATTCATAAGACCCAACTTGTACAACATGCCTCGTGCTCAATATTTAACATCTGATTTTGAAAATCACACACAAGAAACTACAATCCGTACTCTTTCCAATGGAAGTGATCCCACTTCATTTGGATTCTGTATGAAGAAGTTATGATTGTTTTACTCAGAACACCTGTTTATTGACTAGCTTCAGGACTAGTCACAAACCCTATCTTCCACAGAGTGGTCACAAACCCTATTTTCCACAGAGTGTATCTCCCTAAATATATCGAATCAAGAGCTGGAATGTTTACCAGAGGTACCTTGATATTTATTCTCAATACCATAGTGATTTCACCATATGAATTGTTCTAGAAAAAAAGTTATAGCAAAAATGGTAAGATGACCTGAAAATAACATACCTTAGAACACATCACCAAAAGACTTCATCCTCCCTTGAAATTCGACCTTCTTTTTTCTTTATTACCTATGAAATTCGACTTGTATCAAATGAATGTATAATGATGTTTATTTATACCATTTATGTCACTTCCTTTTAACATTAGGGCCGACCTGACACTTTCTTATTTTGTAATTCTTTTCTTTAGTTATCTTCAGGGCCTACATGTACTTCCTTCTTC
>ML795529.1:631497-649398 GCA_009831015.1 Picea engelmannii
TCCACAGTTAAGTGTGCTTGAGCCAATAGAGTCTTGGGATGGTTTTGAGACTCAACAACCCCCCATTATTCTTAAATTTTTGAATAAACAATAATGGGTCCCTTTTGTTTGTTTCATTTATTTCAATATTTTATTTTTTGATTATTTGTCTTTTTAACAGCTTTTAACAGCTTTTAATTCCTTATATTCCAATAAAATCTTACCGAATAATCTTTTGAAACAAAATAACTAAGTAATAAAGTTCTTTCCGATCTCTTGATCTCTCGATACGCTAGTGGACCTATTATACTAGATCGAGGGATGTTGTCTGTTTAAAACTTTAATAAATTTTCCCAGTGCCTTGGTGGGCTGGTGGTACTAGATCGACATTCACATCACTTTATTACTTGCAAATTGTTTCCCGATCTCTCGATGGACTAGCTATACCAGACTGATTTTCACAATACGTTATCATTTATGATGGTCACCCAGTTTCTCAGTGCCCCGATCTGTCGGTATCTCGGGGGTCTAGTGCCCCGATGGTATCAGATCAAGTTTTATATGTTTCAGTTTAATCTCTTAAAATATGTTCTCGATCCCCGATGGGACGGTTATACCGAATCTCGTTTTGTGTTTTTTCCTCATGACTTAATAAAGTCCTAGTGGAGCGATAACCCGATTATATCGGATTGGGATTGTGTCTTTACATGCATTATGAATTATTTAACAATTACTCGATCTCTGGTACCCTGATTAATTGAATAATCACCAAATAAAGTGTGGTTATGCAAAATAATGATAATAAGTAGACCATCTATGGTTTCACTAGTTGGTTTAAAACATTAAGTCTGAAGATATCCTAGTGAGTCGGTTCCTGGTGAGGAGCGTTACCTCACAAATTTGAATAAGCTTAAACTATTTTTTCATGGGTTTAATGGTTATGATGCAGTTGGTTACATGAATTAAACAAATTTATTGAACATTGGGTAGAGTCTATAGCTCCATATAATAACCCAAATTCATTCACTAATCTCACCTTCAACTCTGTTAAACATTACATTTGTTTTATTTGCAGGTTCTGAGTATTAACCTTGGATGCATTACTCAAGAGTCTAAAAGCACAAAATTCCTTCTGGTTGTCTTCTCTTGGTTAGCTTTATTGCTCACATTGTCAATATAAAAGAGTCTATTAATTGTTTTTTAAAGAAAAATTATAATGTGTTGTCTGCTTCCAGGAATTATCAATATAATATGACTCAAAAAGGGAAGGAAAAGAAGCAAAAGGCTGAAGAAGAAGAACTCGAGAAAAACCCCAATTCTACATTTTTCTCGGATACTTCCTTTAAGAAAGGAGAAACTAATAGTTTGGAATGGATCCAGATATACAAATTCATCGAGGAAGGTGACTTCACATACGAATATGAATACAAATATGAATACAAATCCAATGTTGATGAAGAGGAGGATGAACAATCCAAATCTAAAACAAAACATGACCACAATGTCTCCTCATCTGACTCATAGTTGGACAAATATAATCAACAAAGCAAAGCGACCGAAGGAGAGGAGTGGAACCAATCATAAACACATACTCTTGAGAAAACCCCTGGGGTAAATGTAGAGCTTTGTACCAAACCAGGTACTGAAAATGTACACTCAGCTGTTGTTCCTATTATTCCTGTCATTGATACTACTCCTATAAATTATATTCAAGGAAGAATGGTTCTGATTTCTCTTGACCTTGGTAGTATTCGACCTATCCAAGACACAATTCTATAATTGGATAATTACACCTTTCATGATAAGACAAAGACATTTTCAAAAGAAGAACTAAAAGGAGAAAGAAAACTCACCATGAGGAGAATACACAAGAAATAATGTAGCTTTGGGATGTTGTACATTTAAATTATTAAGAGTTTGTAGAGGAAGCTATTGATGTCTTAGGGGCATTTTCTAGTGCAAACAAATGGTCTGTAAGTAAAATATCTACTCAATTAAAATCAAAATGAAGAATTAAAAAATATTAAGGGAAGAATCAATGGAGTTAAACAATAAACTGGCTTCTATGTAAGAATTATTATATTCCAAATCGTATGAAATCAAAGATCAACATGAACATGTGATACATTTTATTGCATAGTCTCAAGCACAATTGGAAAAAAAAGGAAGCACAAAGTTCATTTGATATTATAAAAGCATGGGAAGCATCAAGGACCAATTTTCCTACAGGTTACTCTAGGTGGACTGAATAAGAGAAGATACACATACAGGATTCACTAGACTCTTGGCACATTAATTGTCTATTTTCAAAAGATTTGATTAAAGAGACAAGAAAAAGTTTCTCAGATTTATGGGACCATGCTCTACATAACAATGAAGATTATGAAATGCCTCGTGTAGTTGATTGGTAAATTAGTTCCCCTATCTAATTTCCTTTCAGATGTAAATCAATAGATTCATGGTTAGATAATGTAATATACCAGATATAAAATGTATGCAGAACTGAAATAAAATGCTAGTAATGGCAGAGTAACAACAATATAACCAGAACATTCACCACAATAACACTGAAATGATATAAGAATAACAACGTCAGAAGTAACACTTTGAATCTGAAAGCAATGTTCACGGGCCTCTTTGAGGGGGAAACATCCAGTTGAGCAGAGATCTATTACAATAATATCCAAGCTAGGGTTCTCATACCCTCGAATCCTATTTATACTAAAAAGAAGCATCTAGAGGAAGATCCTTCTAGAAGCGGAAGCTTATATTAGGTCTTCTTACATTCACCTTAATCTTTTTTATTGAAAGGCCTTTTTAATATTGACCTTTATTACATCTGAATATATTGTTCTACCTATGTGCAGGTTAGGACCCTAACATGTTCGCCCCCTTAAAAACAACCTTGTCCTCAAGGCTTGAGATGAGGAAATTGCTGCAGAATGGTAGCTGGTTCCCAAGTGGCGTATGCTAGAGTTGTATCTTTCCATTGTACTAACATTTCCTTGATGGTTCTCTGATGTAGGTGACGCTCACGTTGGTCCAAAAATGCTTCTGGCTGTAGCCAAATGGACCCTTATTCAACTAACTATGGAAGGTTGGTTTGAATTTGGCACTTAGCTCCAATCACCTTCTTTAAGCATGAAACATGAAAAACAAGATGTAGCTTCGAATTGCTGGGAAAAGCTAACTGATAGGCGACTTGTCCCACACACTTGAGTACGGTATAAGGACCATAAAATTTGGGCGCTAGCTTCTGACAATGCTCAACCTTGAGGGAAGTTTTCTTGTAAGGTTGTAATCAAAGAAACACTTGATCCCCTTTTGCAAATTGATGTTCAGAGCGACCTTGATCTACTTGTTGCTTCATGCGATTCTATGCCATGACCAAATTCTCTTTGAGGGTACGGAGAATAGCCTCTCGACCTGTAAGTGTTAGGTCAACCGCCTGGACCTTCGAGGCACCGGATAAGTATGAGAGAATTGAAGGTGGCTTCTGTCCATATACCACTTCAAAAGGAGTCATGCGTGTAGTTGTATGGTATGAAGTGTTGTACCACCATTCAGATAGGGGTAACCATTGAGCCCATTGATTTTGATTTTCCGAGGCAAAACACCTCAAATATGTTTCCAAACACTTGTTGACAACTTATGTTTGGCCATCAGTCTGGGGATGATAAGCTGTGCTGAGATGCAATTCGGTGCCTTGTATCTTGAACAGTTCTTGCCAAAAATTGCTTGTGAAAGTTGGGTCGCGATCATAAACAATAGAGTGAGGCATGCCATGAAGCTTGAAGACCTGATCCATGAATATTTGAGCCACCGTGGATGTTGTAAATGGGTGCTGAAGGGCACAAAAATGAGCATACTTGGAAAGGAGATCAACAACCACCATGATGACAGATTTATTTCCCAATTTGGGTAAGCCAGTAATAAAATCCATAGAGATATCCTTCCAAATAGCAGGTGGAATCGGGAGCAGTTGTAGTGTGCCCGATGATTTGACTGTTTCTCCCTTGTTTCATTGACACACATCAAATTCAGCTACAAAATTATGAATTTCCTGTTTCATACCATCCCAGAAAAAGGAACGTTTGACCCTGTCATATGTTTTCATGAACCCGGAGTGCCCTGCTATGGGTATAGCATGAAGCTTAGAAAGTACCATGGATTTAAGATTTGATTGTTTACTTAAATACAAACGGCCTTTGTATTGAATTTCCTCATGGAGCCAAGAGTACCCTGGGGAAGCTGGAGCCTTGGACTGCAATTGGTGGATCAACTGTGAACTTTTTTGATCTTGTAGCCATTCCTGGTGAATGACTTGGAGCCAATCTGGTACAATGAATGAAAGAGAAAAAAGGGATCCTTCGTCTTCATATTTTCGAGAAAGTGCATCTGTAACCACATTGTCTTTGACTTTCTTATAAATGATATCATAATTATATCCAAAGATTTTAGTCACCCATTTTTGTTGTTCTGGGGAGGAAATGCATTGTTCTAGAAAATACTTGAGGCTTTGATGGTCTGTATTAATTTGGAAACGTTTCCCCAATATATAAGGATGCCACAGATCCACGACATGCAAAATAACCGACATTTCCTTTTTATAGATGGATTTGCCCAGATTTCTTTCAGATAGTTTCTTGCTGATAAAGGACAAAGGTTGACCCTCTTGCATAAGGACAACACCAATTCCTTTCCCTGAGGCATCACATTCCAACACAAAGGTCTTCGTGAAATTGGGAAGGGCGAGGACTGGAGTGGTGCACATGGCCATCTTCAACGTCAGAAAATATTGAGCAACGGCTGGAGTCCAAGTGAAAGAGTTCTTTTTGAGGAGAGCAGTGAGAGGTGCTGCAATCTTCCCATAATTCTTAAAAAACTTGCGATAATACCCTGTTAAGCCTAGAAATCCACACAATATATTAAGAGTCTTTGGGTGAGGCCAGTCTTCCATAACTTCAATCTTTTTAGGATCCACCCTAAGGCCATATTTCCCAACCAGATGACCCAATTATTCTACTTTTGAGGTGCCAAAAGCACATTTAGACTGTTTCAGGAAAAGTTGGTGTTGAGAGAGTAGATGGAGAACTTGATCCACATGAGCAAGATGTTCTGTCAAGGTTTTGCTATATATGAGGATATTATCAAAGAAAACTAAGACAAAATCATGGAGAAAAGGATGAAAGACATGATTCATGAGGCTTTGGAAGGTGGAGGGGGAATTACACAAGCCAAAGGGCATGACCAAAAACTCATAGTGGCCCTCATGAGTTCTAAAGGAAGTCTTGGGAATGTCTGCCTCTTTCATACATATCTGGTGGTAGCCCGAACGAAGATCCAGTTTAGTGAAGAATTGGGTGCCACTCAATTCATCCAAGAGGTCATCAATGACAGGAATGGGGAATTTGTCTTTGATGGTAAGTTTGTTGAGGGAACGAAAGTCAGGACACATTCACCAAGAACCTTCTTTATTTAGGACCATGACCACAGGAGACGAGTAGGGACTCATACTAGGGCGGATAATGCCTGCATTAAGGATTTCTTGGACCATTTTCTCAATTTCATTTTTTTGGGAAAAGGGGTGACGATACAGACGGATATTGGGAGGAAGGCTTCCGGGTACAAGGGGAATGGAATGATCATGAAGACCACAGGAAGGAGGGAGGCCTTGGGGAGTGGAAAATACCAATTTATCTTTAGAAAGGATGGCTTGGAGGTCTTGCGGTACCGAGGGTGTCTCTGTTGCTTGTATGGCATGGAATTGGGCGATAACACCAGTAAGACGCAAGGTTATGCAGTCCTTTGTACATATTGTACTTTTAGGGTTTTTTTTTTCAAGTTCTATATCCCATAGAACTTTTTGTTATCAAAGTTTTTTATATTGGACTAATAAAATTTTGGGCGAGTGTTTTTGGTCTTATATACAAGAATTTGGAGATATTTTCTTTGGTACCTTTTCATTATGTCAATCCGTTTTGATAGGTAATGATCTCGAAACCAGAATATAGGTTAGATTTTCCCATTCATTCTTTTTTTCATTATCCATTTCTTGTTTCATTTGTCCTTAGGATTGACCCCACTAAGTTGTGACACATAACTTTCTTTGTTTTTTAGAAGTGTTGAAATTCATGTGGTAGACCCTATATTCCATGGGTGCCCTAGTTAGAACCCATTTGCATTTTGGCGCCCATGCTACAAGTTTTCTATTAGGATTGGGAGTCATTTTTAGTCCCGCCATGAATTTGCATTGAATTTGCGTATCTTCTTCTTAATATTTTTCTGGCCATTACCTCCAGGACTCCCTCTAACATATGTTGCTACATATGTAAGCAGTTTTTGGACCCTTCAGCAAGTATTATGTTCTTTACTGGAATATAGGGTAGGTTCCATTTTTCCTGCATAATTCATTTATTTGTATCACTCACATATATTCCATAGGGTCCACCCCATTTATTCACAACATCATACCTTCAAGCTTCTTTAAAGGTGTCATTTATGGATGGTAGATATTACCTATTCATGGGTGTCCTAATTAGTACCTCACTGACATTTTTGACATCCATGCTACAATATTTTTTGTAGACTCAAAATCTCTATGTAGTCCCACCATGTCTTTGTGTTGAAGCTTCATGAATTCCTCTTTGTCTTTTTCTGGCTAACTTACCCACGAGGCTTCCGCAATTTTATTGAGTTGTAATTTCATTGCATATTAATTGCTTGTTCTTCTAGGCCTAATGTTGGCTTCAACTTTCCATTGATGAACCATTTTATATGCATTCCTACCAGTTACTAGCCTTGCAATTTATTCCTTTGTGACTCGACACTTTTATCCGTAGAGGAGACATTCCCCTGAGTGTCCTTATCCTGCACATGCTTCCTTGAATTGAGCATATGTATGTTCCTTGCACTTTGGAATTAGTTTTCTTTCATGCGACACTCATTTCCTCCATTGTACTTTAACATTATTTTATTTCCTTTTCATGCTTTAATTACATGAAAAAGACAAAAAAAAATAAAAAAACCAAAAAGAAGGGGGGGAAGTGTTTATCTCTTTATTTGGCAACAATATGTCACCCTTGAACAAAGCACAATCTTTAAGTCAATATTTTGGGTTTAGTATGGCTTTAGGATAATTTTTCTCATTATTGAGTATAATATCTGTTGGCTGGTTATTATTCCAGACATATGGAGCATCTGCGGATGTTTCCTATATCACAAATGTATCCCAGTTTGCAATCCATGATGCATAAGTCACATAATGTGTCATTCTTTTGTTAAAGGGAAGTTTCAACCTGATTCGACCACTCTGCAAAAAATCCTTGACTTTCCAAGTTGGCCTTCCCATGTCAACCAAGTATGTCTCAGTTTCACATGTATATTTGTACTTCACTCATGCTAGTATAGAAGGTCCCCATTGGATTCTTTATAGCGGGTCTTTTCTTATCGACTCTGACACATTTCTCTGAGAGTATGAACTAGAGTTTCACCTTGTGCCTATTTTCATTATTTATAGGTGTGTTGGCACAAAGTTGTTAGAATAGAGTCCTCTTCAAGTTACCAACAAAATGGTACCTATGTAGTCTAGTGCACTGGAATTTTTATCTTTCTGAAAGGAAAAAAGTCTCACCTGAAGCGCAACCGAGACAAAAGAACTTAGGGAAGGGTAAGAAGAATGTTATACATATCTATAACAAATCTAGATTGTTACCATTCTTAAGAAACATATATTATTCTGTTCATATCCTTTAACACATCATACAATGACACGAGAGAAAAAATCTATATAGAACATCAAGAAGGGATAAAGAAGTGTAATTCATAACAATTAGCAACATAATAACATTTGAGAGATACATGAAGTAATATAAACCAAGAAATTTTAAAATTTTATCTCCATTATCTTTCTATTATGTCATAAGTATTGATCAAAAGGAATTCACATATTTACATTAATAATCTACCATACTCATCATAGAAGTGATCAATAGGCACATCTCAACACAATACTAGGGTTGATCGTAATCAATCAAGTCTCCTCCCCTTACTAATTACATTCCATCTTTGGAGTACAGATCTAGTTCTCGCCTCTCGTTTCTCTCTCCTATTTCCTTCACACACTTGCACATATTACAATAAAATTGTTTCCTTTTCCTCCTTGAGAACCCATAATCCCTCTTATCATCTTGATTCTATTCCAATTGTATTGTCCCAAAACTGATTCTGTGTTAACCTCACATTGTTTTCTATTCCAACATTTTTTTGCTGCACGTTTCCTTTCTCAGCCCTATTTTCCTTCACTTGATTGGTTTTCCAAGTCCTTGATAACTTGCACAACTTCTCTTATCAAAACGAAGGGCCCAACAAGACCTGATCACAATTCTTGACTCACCCCTAGTCAAGTCTTTGGTTCTTCTGTGTTCTCCAATTTGACGTATTGTCCTTCTGGGGTTTTACTTTCTTCCTCCTTGGCTCCTTCAAATGAAGGGCCCAACTCTGGCACTGTATCGATATATTTCTTTCTAATCTCTTGGAACTATTCAAGTTTGTCTTGCCACTTTCTGGAAAGAAATGAGGCTTCTGCAATGAATTGTTGTGTTGCGCTAAGGTTGAACTCATTTGTCTTGGATGAAATGAGGGCATTCCATTCTGCATCTGCTAATATCTCAACCAAGTGCATCTGGAGTTATGTTGTTTGAATGATGGGATGAAATGATCTTATTTCCTTCTTTGATAATGTTTGAGCTTCAAATATAGCATTCAGAGAGTTGTCGACTTGCTACATTTCCTCAAATTTTGCTTGTTGCTCTAGAGGATCGTGTGTTTTGGATGATTCTTCATTGAGGGTCTAAATTTTTGTGCACAATTATTCCATTGCTTGGTTGCAACGAGTTTTAACACCCATCCAATCGTTGAATTCCTTGAAGATGGTAGTACATTTTGTTAGCAACAATTCTTGTCTTGGGCTCGAGAGCATCCAGAGCTGCAAGTTTCACGAAGAACGCCCAAGCGTAGCACGTAAAGCCCCATTTCAAGCTAAAAATCAAGTGAGCGGGTGAAATTACGTTGTCAACGACCCATATTCATCTATAAAAGAAGATCGATGTACGACAGGAAATCGCGGTTAGCAGAGTTGCATCGGGATAAGCGCGATAGGTAGCGTCTATATTGCATGCAAGAAATGATATCAGTCGTCCATCCAAAGGACGTGTGGCGCAAGATCTAGTCACGTCGGTATTTCGACATTGGGGAGTTCAAAGGGTGAGGGTTTCACGTCTTTCTACATCTCGAAACCCCGAACCCCAAAACTCCGATAAGCGCCTTTGAAGCTCAGCCCATGGTCCTAACACCCGGTCACGTGAAGCAAGCCTAATAATGGAGGCAACCCTCTTCTAACATCAAATTCCATCTTGAATGTTCCTCTGGAGGACATGCGGCATACATCCGTGCTTTTGCAGTTTGGTCAATCGGGATTTTCAGAAACGTTGCATTGTGAACCCCCGGTGCCAGAAATCCCGAAAGAATCGGGACCGTCCATCTGAAGGACACATGGTGCAATAGTTGAGCCACAAGTGGGGCCCTTCAGGATTTTCATGTTGAAATCACTGAGGTCATCTTAGCCATTCATCCATCAACGAGGCTCGGACAAATTTAATTTAAAGAGGGCATAGATCTGGATGGTCGTAATCCAGGCACTCAAATTCATAGATGAGGTTCCATTCTGCACCCCCTCCATCATTTTGGATTTAATGAGAAGGGGGGGGTCTGGAATCGAAGATAATGTATGCGCACATCTGGATGGCCCAAGTCTCAGCGTTTATATCTATGGTTTGTATTGGATTCCGAACCCCCCCATCGGTTCTGCCTTTAATGGAGGGGGGGGGGGTCCGGAATGGAATTTCACTCTAGCGAGCCCCCTATCTGTATGTGGCAAAAATATACTGGTCCTAAGTCCTCACCGCCTGCCATGTGTCTCTTTTGCCCAGTTGCCTCTACCTCAACACCTCCCTCCATTCGCTGTCTCCTGTCCCTTCACCATACCATACCGGCACCTACAACATCCTCGTCGAGTATGCCACATCTTCCACCTCTCATCACATGAGCCGTTCTGCTGGTCCAGGTGGCCCCTCGAAAAGACCTCCATGTCCCCAAAAGGCAGAGTTGACCAGAGCCATTCCTGATCCCAAGATGGCAGTTATTGCAGTTGTTGTAGGTGGTTAGACATCGGCTCCGCCATAAAGGGAAAGTACGGTGACGAATTAAAATCACGTTGACTCACCTGTAGAAGGACAATCCGAAATATGATGGCATCTGTCATAGGTGCACGATCATCCTGAGTCTGCATAGGCAGGCTGTCAGAAGCCAGGCAGACACAATTCTTTAATGCAACGTCTTGTTTTTGCTGTTGTTGTTATTTTTGAGTATATGTAGGCGTTTTCACCATTTTTAAAAAGGATTGATGGTTGAGCAAGGCTCCCGATTGTAAAGTTTTGATGAAGCGCTGGTCGATCTGGTTAATGTACAAGGCATTGAAGATTTCTTACTTTATGGATGTCAGCTTCTTTTCCATCTCTTTGTTTACTATGTTAGAACAACTCAGAATTGGAGGATCCAGTCAAGTTGTAGCTATTATAGGATGATGTAGGTTGGATCACTGTAACAGTTGCATTGTCTCTAATCGGTTCCTGTGATTTTCTTAGCGCTGAACGATTTGGAATTGGAGGATCCAGTCGAGTCACCCCTCAGCTCCTTGAATCTCTGAACCAAGAGGATATTGGCTTTTGAGTTTTTCAGCCTCAAGCTTCCGAAGGCCTATCGCTCGAGGAAGTCTTGCTTGCCCTTCTCACAAGTCTTCCCTCTACCACCCTTTAATCCACTTACTGATGGAAGTTGGATAAAGACCTCCCTCGTTTTCTACATACCAGACCCGACCATCCTGAGTCAAAGATGCTTTCCTGGGTCTCTTTCCATTTGACCACCTCCTTTTAATTAAATCATGACATAAAACTGATGGGCATCAGGCCCTGCTCCCGCTGCAATCCAGGAGTGACTTCCGATGCTAACACATTTAGTGGTATTTTTATGCAGTAAGTCTCTAGCATGGTTTCCTTCCAGGACAACTCTTTCTAGATATTGTTGGAGTTCCCTGGGCTGTGCCTTGACCTTCAAATTCATCCCCTCCAAATTAATTTGAAGGTCCTCTACTCGATATTTTAGTACCTCCAATGATTTTTGAACCAATTCAAGTTGTTCCTCTAGTTCTGTAGTTGTGCTGTACTCTGGCATCTGAGGTGCTACTTTCCTTATGGTTGACTAGATCTTTGTTAATGATTGAATTATGAATTTAATGGGTATCTCACTGAACACATGGTCAAGGTGAGGTTATTACCATTTTAATGGTTGATAATGGTGGTAATATTATTGACAAGATCTACGAGGACTAAAACATTTAAGACTTGATGGGACATGCTGACAGTTTTCAGTAGTTACCTTAAAAACTACAACCGGAAGTGACATACCTATGACTTAGCCATTAATAAAGTTCGAAGTCGATCCTCCCCTGAACAAAAGGATTTTTCGGCAGTTGTGTGTGTTGAAATGTATACTTGACACTGATAGGGGGGGTGAATAAGTGTCACAAAACTTTGGACAATTTTCCACTTTTCATAAATTAATTGAACAACATATATTTATTTCAATTTCTCAACCAATATATAAAAGAATAAATATTTTATTTATTTATTTAACTTCAATGAATACATAATATCAATCTTCATCTTCAAACAATTATGAGAGACCCAAATCTCTGTTACAAGACCCATCTTGTAGTTCTTAGATCCAACTGAGAAATGAGGAATCCAACCCTCATAACAAGTCCCAGCTTGTTGATCTCAGATCCAACTGATATGTGAGGAATCCAATCCTCATACAAGACCCAACTTGTAAACAAGAACCAACCTGATAGAATGAACCTTCATTCAATCCATTATATATATACTTCAACAAATTCAACTACATTTTTGTTCACCATACTTATTTGCTTATATAGTCTCCCAATAGGTATGAGTTTGAAGCATTACACCCCTTTGTTTGAACCATTACACCTCTTCATACACCTGTTCATTTGAATTAATAATAATAATTTCTATATTATTATTATCATTAATAGTCTGATTTAAAGACTTCAAATCCCTTGTTTTGCATTTATTAAGTTCTAGCTAAGAATATGTCACTACAAATGTTGCAGAAATTGAGTTCTTTGGAGGCGCTTCCTTCAAACCATATTTTTCATATAACCATATGTGAAGAACCACATGCTTATTAATTTAAGCGTTGCCTCTTCTTTCACCCTTATTCCTCTATCATGAGACCATTGTTTCGTGCTTTAGAATTCTTCCCCTTTTTCTTTTTATCCCCCATATGTCCAGGGTTGGGACCGTGTTCTCTGGGCTTTGACACTCTAGAAGTTTTATTCTCTTCACCAAATATTGATATCTATGAATTCATATCTTCCATAGTGTTATATCTTGAGAAAATTCAATTCACGGTTTTAATCCTCATCATTGATCATGATTTCAGATCAATGGTCTAATCATTCTTTTAAAAGACTCAATTATTATAATTTTCTTATCCTTATATAATGTTTGGGATTCAATCATGAGATGGACGGTTGTCATTTCCTAATCGTGACTCACCCCTAGTCAAGTCTTTAGTTCTTCCATGTTCTCTGATTCAGTCTATTGTTCTTCTAAGGTTTTGATTTCTTCCTCCTTGGCTCCTTCCAATGAAGGGACCAACTATGGCACTAGCTTGAGAGATTTCTCTCTAATCTCCTGGAACTGTTCAAGTTTGTCTTGCCACTTTCTGGCAAGAAATGAGGCTTTTTCAACGAATTTTTGTGTTTCGATGAGGCTGAACTTCGTCTTGGATGAAATGAAGGCATTCCATTGCACATCTGCTAATGTCTCAACCAAGTGCATATGGAGGTATGCAGTTTGAACAACATGCCGAAAGGATCTTAGTTCCTTCTTTAATATTGTTTGAGCTTCAAACATAGCATTTAGAGAGTTGTCGGCTTGCTGCATTTCCTCAAATTATTCTTGTTGATCTAGAGGATCGTTTGTTTTTCCTTCTTCTTCATTGAGGGTATGGATTTTGGTGCACAATTATTCTAGTGCATGGTTGCAGTGAGTTATAAAATCCATCCAATCACTGACTTCCTTGAAGATGGTAGTACATTCATGTTGATGATTGTAGCTATGTGAGACAATCTCCATTTTACAAACCTATGAGATGTGTATCATTGCAACTATGTGAGTCTTTCTATCAGCTTACAAACCTGAGAGAAATCCTCTAAGAAGGGTATGTGGTTCCTTTATGAGACAAATCTAGGAACGTAGAGATGACCTCCTCCATTCATAGATTTGAGAAGAACTCCAGATGATTATCCAATGGGAAAGACAATCTGTTGAGTTAGAAGTGCATGTGGTTGAGCATAAGGTGAACGTGTAAAATCCCAAAGTGTTGGGTGCATCGTCATGTGAACATAAATGAAGATGATGTATCAGCCTTCTTTGAGCAGCAGAGTTGACGAGAATACTCCAGAGGATTCTCCTGTGTGAGGCACCGAGAAAGAAGATCTATAGAGTGGACGTGCCCATGGATGAACACATGTGAATGTGTGAAGATATGGTTATTTTATGTAATGCAGTGAACTAGATGTGCCCCTAGTGGATGAGAACTAGTGGGTGTATCATATCTTTTGCTATATATATTTTTCAAGAGTCATACCTTCCTGTAACCCTAATTTTTATGTAAAGGGCACAGGTTGGCCCCTCCTTAATGCGATTAGTAATAAATGTAAAAGATAATTAATATGGTCAATATTAATTATAATAATAATTGTAATGTGACTTAGAGAGGTCGGCCCTATTGATCCAATAGAAACTTCTTTTGATAGGTTTAGGTTATTATAAGTAACGGTAAACTCCCCATTGTGGAATCATATCTTTATTTGAGTTTGAAGATTTCAGCAAGTACACTTCTTTGGGAAAAGTGCGCACCTCTCTTGGGCACTAGAGTTATAGGGTTTGAGCACCCTTTTGTGTGCTAGGGTTTATCTTGGTGGTGAAGGTATTTCTCTTGAAGAATATAGCAAAGGATTTGGCTAGGTTGTATTCCTTTGTTGAGAAGGGTTTCCCAGGATACTTCTTGTGTTCTTGTGCATAGTGCTTCTTATTGTGATCTTGGTTGCTGCAACATTTATGTTTATGATTAAGTGAAATTCTAAAATGGAATGAAATCAATGCTTAACATAAATGATGAAAAATCAACATGGTTTCAGAGAATAGGTCTTGAAGAACCAATTTCATAAGCATCTACCAATCTCCTCTCTTTTTTGCAGAACCATATAGCCCTGCTAGGGTTTCCAGAAAATCCGTACAACCCTCCTTTCTGAGGTGTTTCAACCCTTAATGCTTGAAAGTTGGGGATGATTTTGGCATGGGAGATTACAACCTCCTCCGACACACCTCCAAAGACTCTCAGTGTGAAATTATGAGAATTTTGAAATTTTGGCCCTAGGATTTCTAGGGTTTCACAAATTTCTACAGAAATTTTAGAATTAGGGTTTCTGCAACTAATTGAAGGAGATATTCATCTCACCAGTGTTCTCCTATATTTCAAAGGCTTATTGTTGGTAGTCATAAGTTCAACAAAATCTAAAAGTGATAGCCTATCCTAGACGTTAGGTTTTCTAGCCCAGTTGACAAAGGGTTGTGAAGAATCTAAAATTATGATAAACAAAACTATGTTGGAAGATAAATCTTTATGAATCAAGAAAATTCAAGTTCCTGGAAGACAAGACTTCTAAGGAAGATTTATTATGGGTGATACAAAAAGGTGTCACTGTGACCACCTCCTTCATGAAGATGTCATAGGATAGAGATCAACCATGTGCCATTAGAGAAATCATATCAACACCCTCATGCATGCACTTGTATATTTATTATTTGTATCATTGTCATGAGGGTAAATATTGCAGGACGAAGGAACCTTTTGCTGAAGTCTTGGATCTAGAGGGATCTCAGTGCATTCAGAGGAACAACACATTGGAATTGAAGACTCCAAGTTTGATTGTTGTAATTGCCATTCCTATAACCTATATTTCTAAGATTTGCTACATTACAAGTAGGTGTTGTAGCTGTGAAAACAATCCTTAAATTGTTTTGATTCTAGATATGTACCCATTATTATCCTTTAGGATATATTATTGTTTTGGTTCCCCTTGTTTTCTTGTTCCAGAAAGGTTAAGAACAAAGGAATATGCTCATCCTTCAGAGGGAGTCACCTGACTAAGAGGGAGTAAAAACCATTTGAGAAAGAGGAAGAATAAAACCATCATTGAGACAACCAATGCAATAATGCATGATCATAATATTTCTATGATTCCATGGGAAGAAGAATGCATGACACAGTATATGCTTTGAATAAGAATCTTCATCAAACTTTGAAAAACATAACTCCCGAAGAAACCTTCATTGGAGTGAAGCCTAATATTGAACACTTCGGGATATTTGGGTGCCTAGTGTATTTTCATGTACCCAAAGAGAAGAAGTCCAAGCTAGACCATTCAGGGAGAAAGTATACATTTATGGGATAAAACGGTGATTCTGCAAAGAAATTCCATATCTACATCCCTAGTTAGAGAAAGATTGAGACAAGCAGAGATGTTGTCCTTGAAGAAGAGATAGCCTTTCAAAGATCCAAAAAATCTCAGATGGATATTAACAGTGAGACAATACCTTCTCCCCCTTCAACATTTCATAGGGAGATAGACATTATTCCAGCTGATCTAGTTGCTCCAGTTGATATGTTGTTGGCATAGGGGCAAACCCAGGGTTCAATGCTACAACAATGCACCAACAAAACCCTAACTACCAGCCCTTTTAGCAACACCTGCGAAGCAAATGAAGTCTCACCCAAGGTAGAGGCAGGGGTTGTTGCACGACTCCAATGTCTGCAACCTTAGCCGGGACACAGATTTGTGATACTAATCACTTAACAGAGTGTCAGGCTGCTAAATTGAAGCTTTTAAGTGACCTGAAACACTAAATTGTCAAACCAGGGTTGGTAAACTTCGAGCTGATACACAGTATGTGCAGGCAAGCGTCTAGTCTCTACTTGAATGCTATCCTAAGAAGAAAACACACACCTATTCTAAGAACTTGGCTTCTAATGACTAACTTGAAACTGAGCATTTCCTATTTAAGTCATCAACAGAAAAACAGTCTTGTGCTCAAATGCTGGTACTGCTATTCTTATTCCCAAAATGTGGTTCCACAAGATTATTTTACCTCTATGTTCGATCATTTACCATCATCATTTCTGTTTAAGTTAGGACACACAGAGTTTTGTCGAAAATGCATTCATTCTGAGCAGCAAAAATCAATCTATTCTGTCTACAGGAAAACAGAGTATTATGCTATTAACTGGTACCAGGAGCTCCTTTGTTCTAACTGTCATCTAATTATTCTACCAGGCAAGGTAACTAATGTCTAACAAAGCAAAGTGCATGCTAATTCTGAGTTCTGTTCGAATTGAAAAGGAAAACTAAATAACCACATGCATATTCTAAGCCCTACAGGCATCAGTTCTGCGTTTAACACTCAACAACGTCAAAGATAACAGTACGCTGGAGTGATTCAGATGAGGAATGAATAAACACGATTCTGAAGCATCCAAATTGATGTCACGCTATGAGCTGCAGATATATCATTCAGGTAAACAAATGCCAATATGCTAAAACAACTAAATCTACAAGCGTAAGCAATTTCGTATGCAAGTTCTACAGGATTAAAATGAACTAAGTCTATGACAGCATAAAACTAAATCTATTGCAAAATGAAACAACGGCTTGCACCGGTTTGGCGGGCCCAACCAAACGGCACAATGCTGTGAGTAACAACATGAGCCGACTACAACATTCTATTCAATCACTGTATAAACTCCGTGCTTCATCAACTTAGGAAAGGAATACTCAAATCACATATCAATCAAATAATATAACATAACAGTAATCTGTATTCAAAACATAGGTTCACGGTATCACATAATCTAGCAACAATAACGATAGCAATAGCAATGGAAAAAGTAACCCGTTCTCAGGAGTGGTCCCGGGTTTTTATAGAAGTCTTATTGTTCATAACAGTCGAAAAAGAGGCATAAAACAAACGGATCCCTGATTCGAGAATAGTCTTGCAATCAAACTGAAAACGTATTTCACATCTTCGTGACACGTAGTGTCACGAAGTGTGAGCGATGAAGAATAATCGATCCAGGCTTCATGATGTCTTCGAACACCCTGTGGCAATGACTCCAGCTGTCCTGCGAATCTTTCTATCTCTCATTCGAACCATAACGCACACCATAATGCACGGATCTCGAACGGCTCCACTGGTACCTCCACGGTGCGAGTTGGTACCTGGTACCGTCATCCTGTTCCAAGAATAGAAATGGTACCTAACCCAAACGATATTAATTCCAATACCAATTTAAAGCATTAAAGTGCATAAAAATATCTTGAAATTCAAAGATACCTTAGGTGATCCCCTTGAATGGTAAGGAGATGTTGATTAAGTCATAATGTGGTCAAAAGGGTGGTACTGGCATATAAATGGAGGTCTGTGGTATATAATATAGGCAAAGAGCATGGTCAAAACCGGGGACCAACATACCCCCACACTGAAGTTCTTGCCTGTCCTCAGGCAACAAAAATAAAAAAACTTGATAGCCATCACAGGGTTGCAGCAGCTGCAACCAGCATCTGTAGCCTCTCCTGCTTCTTCGTGTTCCTGATTTCTTTCTTAAGGACCCTGTTGATTATAACATGCTTCTTAGCAATCCTCTGAAGTTGCCTGT
>ML795529.1:655851-672622 GCA_009831015.1 Picea engelmannii
TAGGGTTCCTGAGAAGAGCTTGTATCTTCTCCGGATCAACTGTGTCATCTAGGGATGGATCACCAAGGTTTTGAGTTTGCTGATATATGGTGCTTCCTGGTTCTAGGATTTGTTCTACTGTTTCCTCAGCCAGAATTTCAGTTTCAGTTTCTTTTGCTTTTTGGGTGGAGGTTTCTTCTTCTTTTTGTGGTTCTATATTTTTCCTAAATCTACCTCTAGGATCTCTATTTCTCATGAAGTCATTCTAAACGAAATGAAAAGAAACTAAGATTGGGTTTCAGAGTACCTGTGATAACTGATATGTCGGTTTTCACCCTTTTTGTTTCCACAGCTGCTCTTACTATCAACCTACTAACACACCAAACCAAGCTAAGTGCATTCTAAAACTAATCAAAGCAACTAACTTCTTACCTTTTAAACATCTCCCCGGCAACGGCGCCAAAAATGTCAGGCTGCTAAATTGAAGCTTTTAAGTGACCTGAAACACTAAATTGTCAAACCAGGGTTGGTAAACTTCGAGCTGATACACAGTATGTGCAGGCAAGCGTCTAGTCTCTACCTGAATGCTATCCTAAGAAGAAAACACACACCTATTCTAAGAACTTGACTTCTAATGACTAACTTGAAACTGAGCATTTCCTATTTAAGTCATCAATAGAAAAACAGTCTTGTGCTCAAATGCTGGTACTACTATTCTTATTCCCAAAATGTGGTTCCACAAGATTATTTTACCTCTATGTTCGATCATTTACCATCATCATTTCTGTTTAAGTTAGGACACACAGAGTTTTGTCGAAAATGCATTCATTCTGAGCAGTAAAAATCAATCTATTCTGTCTACAGGAAAACAGAGTATTATGCTATTAACTGGTACCAGGAGCTCCTTTGTTCTAACTGTCATCTAACTATTCTACCAGGCAAGGTAACTAATGTCTAACAAAGAAAAATGCATGCTAATTCTGAGTTCTGTTCGAATTGAAAAGGAAAACTAAATAACCACATGCATATTCTAAGCCCTACAGGCATCAGTTCTGCGTTTAACACTCAGCAACGTCAAAGATAAAAGTACGCTGGAGTGATTCAGATGAGGAATGAATAAACACAATTCTGAAGCATCCAAATCGATGTCACGCTATGAGTTGCAGATATATCATTCAGGTAAACAAATTCCAATATGCTAAAACAACTAAATCTACAAGCGTAAGCAATTTCGTATGCAAGTTCTACAGGATTAAAATGAACTAAGTCTATGACAGCATAAAACTAAATCTATTGCAAAATGAAACAGCGGCTTTCACCGGTTTGGCGGGCCCAACCAAACGGCACAACGCTGTGAGTAACAACCAGAGCCGACTACAACATTCTATTCAGTCACTGTATAAACTCCGTGCTTCATCAACTCAGGAAAGGAATACTCAAATCACATATCAATCAAATAATATAACATAACAGTAATCTGTATTCAAAACATAGGTTCACGGTATCACATAATCCAGCAACAATAACGATAGCAATAGCAATGGCAACAGTAACTCGTTCTCAGGAGTGGTCCCGGGTTTTTATAGAAGTCTTATTGTTCATAACAGTCGAAAAAGAGGCATAAAACAAACGGATCCCTGATTCGAGAATAGTCTTGCAATCAAACTGAAAACGTATTTCACATCTTCGTGACACGTAGTGTCACGAAGTGTGAGCGATGAAGAATAATCGATCTAGGCTTCATGATGTCTTCGAACACCCTGTGGCAATGACTCCAGCTGTCCTGCGAATCTTTCTATCTCTCATTCGAACCATAACGCACAGCATAATGCACGGATCTCGAATGGCTCCACTGGTACCTCCACGGTGCGAGTTGGTACCTGGTACCGACATCCTGTTCCAAGAATAGCAATGGTACCTAACCCAAACGATATTAATTCCAATACCAATTTAAAGCATTAAAGTGCATAAAAATATCTTGAAATTCAAAGATACCTTAGGTGATCCCCTTGAATGGTAAGGAGATGTTGATTAAGTCATAATGAGGTCAAAAGGGTGGTACTGGCATATAAATGGAGGTCTGTGGTATATAATATAGGCAAAGAGCATGGTCAAAACCGGGGACCAACACAACGCACACAACATTTATATTTATCAATATTTAGTTCTTAGTGACAGTGACTCAACTTATTTCTGAGCGACTATGCACACCTTGCAACAATTATTCATGCAATTCAATTGCTCCTCTTGAACAATACAACTCTGAGTGTGTTTTTACCTTCACACACCTTGTGAGATCTTCTGCACTCTTTTAAAATAAAACTTCAATTTGTCTCCCCTGAACTTCTGAGTCCAAAGAGACTCTGTTGACACACACCTTGAGGACAATATGCACACATTGCATAGAAATCTCCACGTTATCTCTCCTGATCTTTTGAGTCAAACTAGACTCTGTCAACGCACTCCTTATGGAAAATATTCACTTCTTTCATAATCTCATGAAGACAAACAATTGAAACTTATCTAAACCCTCACAGATTCATACATTCAACCATGTAAATTCATTATGAACATAAGAACGAGTAATAACAAATAACATAATTAAACAAAAACCTACCATTCATTCAGATAGACACAGTAACATAAACACCAAACATTTGGATCAACACTTCTTTGTTATATTCATTCAAATGATATGTACATGGGATCATACAACTCGATAAGCTTCAACAATCTTTAGCTACAATAATCTTCAGTGACAATAACCTTCAGTCACTTCATTTGGGCATACAATACACATATTTATACAAGAGGGATCATAGAGATTTTCCCTCCGATTACCTTAATGCTATCTTATCAAATTAAAAGCTACTAAGGATTTATTACAATAAATGTTCGAGACAGACAGATAAGAGAGAATGCTTCGAATCGATACTACTATTTTCCACATTAAAAGAAATACAATCCCCATCGATCTCACATGATGGATCAGGCTCTAAACATTTAAGATGTTCTTTAATTACAATATTTTCAAGATATTTTCATGACATGCTATCTTTAAAATTCAAAAATCACTTCAAAATGCATGCTAGGGCGCTGAGTTGTCTTCCACTTGTGCTTTGATGACAATGCTTCTGCATCATACTCCTCTGGAAAAAAATTCATGGACTCCTGTCCATAAGCTCCTGCATTGAATTTCCATGCTTTCGAATATCTGCTTCATTTACCCAACTTGCATCCTCTAGTGGGTCTCCTTTCCACTTTACCAAATACTCAAAATATTTCTTCCTCCTAGTCTTCTTACTAGTCCTATGATCTATGATATTTTCTATCTGCATCTTTTCTGCTATAGGAATATTCTTCTCCAACTGGATCTCTTTTTGATCCTAGGATCCTTTTGTGTCATCCTCCTTGGAAGGATACAGGTCTGAAATTTTGAATATGAGTGATATACCCACACCCTTCGGTGACTCTATCTCATAAGCATTGGCATCAAATTTTCTTAGGATCTTTCACGGTCCTATCTTCTTCAATTTCAATTTGTTATATGTTCCCATTGGGAACCTTTCCTTCCTGAGATGTGCTAGAACTTGATCTCACACTTCAAATTGAAGTTCTCTCCTATTCCGATGAAATTTGTGTTTATATTCTCTGCTATTGTTCTCCAACTTCTCTTTGATATGATTATGAAGCTTATGCATTTCTGCAGTGAATCCTTTTGCTCCAGTGCTTCTGAATTCATTTTTCTCCAAATATCTCAACTCTAACACTCCTCTTGGCTTCATCCCATATACTATCTGGAATGGGATCTTTACTTTACTTCTTTTTGGTGAGTCATTGTATGCAAACTCTACTTTTGATAGAATCTGATCCCACTAGCTATGATGTTCAGTGACCAGACTCCTCAACAAATTTCCTAAACTCTGATTTACCACCTCAGTCTTTCCATCTTTTTTAGGGTGATATGTTGAACTAAAGGACAACTCCATCCCCATTTTCTTCCACAATTTTCTCCAGAAATGAACAACAAATTTAGTGTCTATATCTGAGACAATACTCTTAGGCAACCCATGAAGTCTTACAACTTCCTTGAAAAACAAATTTGCAATTTGTGTTGCATCATTAGTTTTCTGGCATGGAATAAAGTGTGCCATCTTTGAGAATCTATCCACTACAAAAAATATGGAATCACTTCCCCTTTGTTTTCTTGGAAATCCCAACACAAAATACATGCTTATTTCATCCCAAGGCCTATCTGGAATATGCAATGGTTGATACAATCCAGTGTTCTGTCTCTTTCCTTTTGCATACTAGAAAATATTACATATGTTTACAAATTTATTCATGTCCACCCTCATACCTGGCCATTAGTATGAACTGTTCAACTTTTCAAATGTCTTTTCATGGCCAAAATGTCCTGCTAGGCCTCAACTATGTTTTTCTTTCACCAGATTATCTCTCATTGAGCACTTTGGTATGCACAACTAGCTACCTTTAAACAATAATCCATCCTGAATCAGATACTCTATCCACTAACTTTTGTCTTTGAGTATAGGATTTTCACATGATTCATATGCCTCTTTGAAATTTGGGTCATCACAATACATATCCTTAAGGTGTTCAAACCCTAAGGTTTTCACTTGAAATTCCTACAGAATCAGACATCTCTTGCTCAATGCATCAACACATTTGTTCGCATTACTAGAAACATGTTTAATGAAAAAAGGTGAAATTTTGCATAAACTCTATCCACTTAGCATGTCTTTGATTTAATTTCTCCTGTCTGGTTATGAATTGTACCAAAGCTTGATTATCGCTATACAAAACAAATTCCTTTGGAACAAGATAGTGCCTCCATTTCTTCAAGGCTTGAATTACTGCATAAAAATATTTTTCATATGTGGAGTACTTTATCTTAGTGTCATTCAACTTCTCACTGAAATATGCAACAGGCCTATTATCTTGGCTCAATACTACTCCAATTGCAACTCCACTAGCATCACATCTTACTTGAAATGTCTTCCCGAAATCTGGCAAGACCAGAATCGGTTGTTCTGTTATCTTCTCCTTTAATATCTTGAATATTTTCTCAACTTATTCTGTCCACTTAAAATACTTGTGTCTCTTATGCACTGTATCTAATATTCGTGCAAAAATCCCACTTAAATTTCTAATGAACTTCCTATAGAAACTCGCTAATCCATGGAATATTCTCACCTCGAATATGCTTCTTGGCGATGGCCATTCTCTGATTGATCTCACCTTCTCTGGATCCATCTTCAATTAATTTGAAGAGATAAAAAAACCCAAGTAAATGAGTTATGTCTTCATAAAATAGGAATTCTTCAGACTTATCAACAATTTATCCCATTGCAATCTCCCCATCACTAATGTCATATGTCTCAAATGCTCTTCTTCAGTTTTGCTGAAGACTAATATATCATCAAAATATACAATCACAAACTTTCCAATGAAATCTTTCAATACCTCATTCATCAACCTCATAAAACTACTCAGGGTGTTTTTCAAGCCAAATGGCATAACAAGACACTCATACAACCCTTCATTTGTTTTGAAGGTTGTTTTCCACTCATCACCTTCTCTCATTCTTATCTGTTGATATCCACTCTTCATATCTATATTTGAAAATGATTTTCTTGTCTCAAACAATACATTAAATCATCCATCCTTGGAAATGGAAATCTATGCTTGATGGTGATCTTGTTTATGGCTCTTGAATCTGTACAGATTCTCCATCTTCCATCCTTTTTTGGACTTAACATAGCTGGTACTGCGGATGGACTCAAGCTCTCTCGGACTAAACCCTTGTCCATCAAATTCTGGACTTGTATCTTTACCTCATCATTCTCATGAGGTGTCAATATATATCCTTCTTTGTTTGACAAACTTTCTCCTGGTATTAGATCAATGTGATGGATGATACTCCTGATGGGTGGAAATGAGCAAGGCAACTCATCCACTACCATGTCAGTAAAATTTTCTAACATCTCCTAAATTTCTTCAGGCAGATCATCCATAGAAGTACTTGTAAGGACAACTTTGGGTTTCCTCACCACAACAAATTGCATCTCTTGTTCCTTCTTTACTTCACTTAAGAGTTCCTTCCCACCCATGAGAAGTATACTTGTGCTGGCTTCTTCCTTTACTTTATTTTCCTCTATTGGAAGTAACACATGTGTCCTACCATTCTTCTCCAAGGTATAAGTATTTTTTCTCCCATCATGAATGACATTTATGTTAAGATTCCATAGTCTCCCCAAAAAAACATGACATACATCCATGGGAATCACATCACACAAAATCTCATCTATATATCCTCCTATATTAAATTTAACTAGGCATTGTTTAGTTACCATTACCTGGTGTCCTTTCTGCAACCATGAGACTCTATACAAGTTTGGATGTGTAGTTGTCTCCAGCTCCAATTTCTCCACCATCTCCGTGGATACTAAATTATCAGTGCTCCCAATGTCAATTATCACCTTGCATACCTTGTCTTTAGTCTTACAAGCAGTTTTGAAAAAACTGTTCCTCTGCACTGGTTTCTCCACCTGTTTCTCTGGCTTCAAGAGAACCTTCTTCATCATCAAGGATGTCCCATCTTATGCACCTTCTACTTCAAAATTCCTCTTCTATGCTTCGGAAATGTAATTATCACCTCCTCCTTCTTTCTTTGTCTCAGGTTATTTCCAAGACACGTGTCCTGTCTTTCCATAGGCATAACACTTCACTTCTCCTCCTCTGCCTCTTCCTCTTCCTTTAGGAAAATAATTCCTTCCACCATACTGTCTCCATCGAGAACTTCCTCCTCTTTCTAAGTGACTGTGTGTTTTTATAGTCTCAACCTTGGGTTTTTGTGCCTTATCATAGAAAATTCCCTTACCTATGTTTAGACTCCTTCCTCTTCTTCTCTGGCTAAATTATCCTTTGCCTTGAGTGCAATCTGATAAGCATCCTCCACTATCCTCACTGTCATCATGTTGATTTCATCCTGGATTTAATATCTCGGGACATTTATATACCTAACAACCTTTTCATCATATTTTTCTCTCTGTCCAGCCCTGATGTTCAACTTATAAAACTCCTTTGTGTACTCCTTTATTGTCAGTCCTTTCTGTCTTAGGTTCTGCAACTTCCATAACATATTTATCTGATAGTCCTAGGGTATGAATTTAGATTTCAACTTGGCTACCATTCTATCCTAGCTCTTAATATTTTTCTTGCCTTTGCATCTTCTTTCAGCCTGTAGTTCATCCCACCACAACAATGCATGTCCCTTCAATCTAGTGACAACATGCTTCACTTTCTTCTCTTCATCGACATATTCATAATAGAAGTACTTGTCCATTTATCATATCCAATCAAGAAATTATTCAACATATAAGTTTCCTCAATACATCAGAATGTCTATCTTTTCTCTTGCTCCCAATTTGACAACAACTTTCAACAAGCGTTCTTCTGCAACATCCTCTCTTACAGCTCCTTCAACTTCCACGTCTTCACTCTCTACATCATTGACATATCCAACATCATGTGATCTCCTTTCTGCTTTCTCCATAGCATCTAATCTTGCATGAAGTTCTCTCATCTCCCTTTTTGCGGCTCACTTTTCTACAAGTGGCTCCGCACGTCTTCTAGGCGGCATGGTACTGAAATTTTCTCCTTTACACATCTACCACTTGATGTATCTGATACCACTCGATGTTATCAAAATATTTCCTCTCTTTCCTACAAAAATTTAAAATCATTGGCTTTGATACCACTTGATGCAACCCCCCTTCTCTCCTAGGGGTTTCGCGACCTCCCAATCAAGGATATTCAAAAGGGTGAGCCAAATTAGCTCCTCGGGACCCTGCTAGCACCCAATTTGATTTAACATAGGCCCCTTATCACCTTAGGCGTAGGCTATATGGAACCCGCAGGCCCTTTTCTTAGTTCTCTTAAAAATTTTAAAACTGATGGGCGCTAGCTCCTTTTCCTAGCCCCTCTCCACATGCAACCTCAGGCTATGACCCGAGGATAAACCTCCTAAAGCGCTTCACAACTTTGGGATTTGGTTGTTTGAGTAACATCTCCAACCTTCTTGCCCAAACCCCGAACCACAAACTCACTTGGATGATCAACGATGCTCTCTTATCCGACAACCAACGTTGGTGATCTACTTTAGACTTTTCTGTTCAGAAGTTTCAAACGTTCCAACACCTTTTTCTCTCAAAGTTCTTCACACCTGAAGTGACAGATCGAGTGCCACGTGCTCACCTCTATCAATGAATGATATTGTCCCTTCACTCCACCTTAATTTTCCTTCGAAGTTGTTTATCCATTGCCACGTATCATCCTCGCATCCAATAGCCAGGATTACTTCGCATATTGATAAATTGGGCGATCCCTGCTCTTCAAACTCTTCAAAACCTCCAAACATTGAAGTGTTGAAGGAATCCATGGCTAACCTCTGTGCAACTCTCCTAGATCTGACGGTATGGAATGATCCTGCTTCCTCCTGAATGGATATTTCTCATTGATTTATGAAATCTTAAATGGATCCTCCCTATTGAATAATTCTCGCCCGCTACCTCTTCTGAGCTTGTTCTTCCTCGAAACCTCTAACTCCTTAGAGCGTTTCTTTGACATTTAGTCTAATTTTGACTCAATGCACACCTTGCAACAAGTCTTCTTCCACGACTCAACTTATTTGTGAGTGATTGTGCACACCTCACGCCAGTTCTTCACACAACTCAATTGATCCTCCTAAAAAATACAACTCCAAGTGTGCTTTTACCTTTGCACACCTTGTGAGATCTTCTACACTCTTTGCAAATAAAACTTCAAGTTGTCTCTCCTGAACTTCTAAGTCCAAATAGACTCTGTCTACACACACATTGTGGACAATATGCACACCTTGCATACAAAGCTCCACATTATCTCTCCTAAGCTTCCAAGTCGAACTAGACTCTGTCAATGCACTCCTTGCAGACAATATGCACTCCTTGCATTAGCCCGTGGAGAGAAACAATTGAAACTTATATAAACCCTCACAAATTCATACATTCAACCATGTAAATGCATTCTAAACATAAGAACGAGTAATACCATAGAACATAATTAAACAAAAACCTACCATTGATTCATATAAACATAGTAACAACAACACCAAAATTTGGATCAACACTTCTCTATTATATTCATCAAATGATATGTACATGGGCTCATACAACTCAATAACCTTCAACAATCTTTAGCTAGAATAATATTCAATGGTAATAACCTTCAACTGCTTCATTTGGGAATACAATACACATATTTATACAAGAGGGATGATAGAGATTTTCCCTCCGACTACCTTAGTTCTATCTTATCAAATTAAAATATTTCAACTACTAATTATTTATTACAATAAATGTTCAAGACAGACATATAAGAGAGAATGATTTGAATATGTACTAATATTGTCTACGTTATAATAAATACAATCCCTATCGATCTCACATGATGTCTCGGGCTCTAAACATTTAAAATGTTCTTTAGTTACAGTCTTTTCAAGATATTTTCATGACATGCCATCTTTAAAATTCAAAAATCACTTCAAAATTCGCGCTAGGGAATTGAGCTGTCTTCCACTTGCGCTTTGATGATGATGCTCTTGAATCACCTCCCACAACTTCACTATGGAATTCCCATAGGATATATTTCCTTTCATGGTTTAGTACACACCTTCTAATAATGCTATCGAGTCCCACATTATAGAGTTTGTTTGCAATTAGTTGGTAATTTGATGTGTGGACCACCAGGTGCCTCTTCTAGGTTGTAGAATAATTCTCTAGGCAGGTCCTTATACTGAGGAAAGAAACAATATCTTGGAGATATTTTTTGATGGATTCAATATAAAACATGTCTGCATCAGGGAGTTGGTCGTCCACTGCTCCTCCACTTTCCCCTGATTCCATTCTTGATAGGTGATCCGATCCTACATTACATCTTCCAGGTTTGACAATTACCTCGAAGGAAAATTCCTAAAAGAATAAGAGCCATGTGCAAATCCTTCCTTCAAGGACAATCTTATTTACAAGGTATTTCAACACAAAATGGTCAGTGAAAACTTAAAATGAGAACCTAGTCAGTAGTGTCAAAATTTTTGCAACGCCTCAATCATGGCCAAACCTTCCCTTTTAGTTGTTGTGTAGTTGCATTCAACTTGAGATAATTTCTGCTAGAAAAGTATATAGGGTGGTCCATATTCCCTTCCCCTGGTTGTGCTAAGATATCTTCTAGTGCAATACCTGATGCATCCATGTGTACATGCAATTCAATTTCCCAGTTGGGGTATATAAGAATTTTTGCAGTACTGAGTTTTTCCTTCAGTATAACAAATGCCTTGTCACACTCTGTCGTCCATTGAAATGTTTGGACTTCTTCAGTAATTTCTCCAATGGTTTTTGTGATACCGATGTTCTTATGATGAACCTTCAATAGTATCCTATATGTCCAATCGTCAAGCACAACTATTTTACACTTGTGGGTGTTGACATGTTTAGGATAACCGTAACTTTAGTTGGGTCCACCAATACTCCTTCCTGGATATTGACACAGGGGAAGACCTAGGGTTCAACGCTTCAACAATGCACCAAAAAAACCCTAACTACTGACCCTTTCAGCAACACTTGCGAAGCAGATGAAGTCTCACGCGAGGTAGAGGCCGGGGGGGGGAGGGGGGTTGTAGGACTCAGGTGTCTACAACCAAGATCATACACAGATCTGTGATTACACACTAGAAAATTTGGGTCATTTTGGGACGGTTATTTCGACGCTCTTGCAACATTATGTTGTGGATATTGTGATGAATCTAAGGTCTCCCAAACATCACTTCGCGTGACATGGCACATGCGACGAACCTAGATTAACGTCACAAGTGCGACGACAGTAGGGAAGTTGTCATGATTGCGACAAAAGAAGAAATACCATCACCAGAATGACTAAGTAAAGTAATATTCAAAAGACAAACATAGTAGGGAAATTGTCACAAATGAGACAATGTAGAGCTGTCGTCACACGTCCGACAATAAAGAGAGTTTGTCGCACACTCGACAATATAGGAAAAGTAAGGAAAATTTTTGCGACGAATCAACTTTCAAAGCGGTTGTCTCAAGAGAGATGAACACAGGGTATATTGCGATGAAAGTTTTATACAACTTTCGTTATTTTTATAGAAAGTTCGTCGCAAGATTTGTACAGGTCGTCGCAATTGCGACGAAAACAGGGTATATTGCCACAAAATTGCTATACAATTTTTGTGATTTGTATAGCAAGTGCGTCACAAGATTTCTATAATTCGTCGTAATTGAGACAAAAATAGGGTATATTGCCACAAAATTGCTATACAATTTTTTTTGATTTGTATAGCAAGTGTGTCGCAAGATTTCTATGGTGTGTCGAAATTGTGACGACAACAATTTATGTTAAAACAATATTTAAATTTTATTTTTGAGCAAAAAAAATAAAATTTGATTTTTGATCCAATTATAGAAGGTGCTATGATTGCACACTAAAGAGGTCATCCAAGTGAAGTTGTTGGTTGGTTGGTTGAGTTAGTTGATTGATCCGACTGTTCAAACTAACTATCTTCTTAAAACAATTACACAATTATATAAAGAAAAAATACTCTAACTTAGATTTACATATTTAACATCTCCCTGGCCTCAAAGCCTTCTTTGTCCTAAAAAGGTGAGGAAAAATAAATACTCAAACCTTCCAAAGAGATTATTGCTTTGTTGTTCAAATAAAATCTGATGGACTTATATATGATTTTATATTTTTTTTTTATATTTACTCATGGGTTATACATTTTAATATGGTGCCATTAAATACCTTCTTAAAAACACAGGCTTGAGGTGTTTCTAACTAAATTTATCATGTTACCACTTAAACTCTCGCCAAAGGAAAGTCATACCCTGCGAGGGAGAGCTTGAGGAAATAGATAGGGAAGTCACCCACTATCACCTTAGTGCCCTTGCCTCTACATTTCTAGGCCATGGTTTCTAACATAAGGAGGGTTTTCTTAGGGGGATAATACTAATTCCTATCATTGTATTTCTAGACAGGTGAGGACAAGGACTTTGTTTGACTTGGGTTGACATATTTAAACTGATGCTTCAAGAAAAGTAAGAAAATAAAATGATCAATGAATGCTTGGAAGGAAAACACTTACCTCATTCAAAACAACACACCAATGCACCATCACTCATAATTAGTGATCAAGCAATATACAATGTTCAAGGTGAAACTTTCTAAGTAAAAAGTATATATACATTCACAAGATAATTGTCATTTAGAAAATTTCATATGTGCAAGAAGTGAAGCATGAACAAGTACTTATGAAACATTTAAGCATGAAATTGGGTCATTATGATAGCAATGAAATAGAGAATCATTGTAACAAGTTCATAACCAATATAAGTTTGCATCCATTCAATAAGTATATTCCATGAAACACTTGAAGTGTCACTACTGTAAAGAGAGAATAAGGCAACGAGCTCAATGTAATAACTTTAGAAGAAATACAATGCTACTAGATTAGCAAATTTCATTATTTTATGTCAAGGCACAAAAATTATATCACTAACCAAACTTATCATTCATTCATCAACACTCATAAATTAATATGTTTCTCATCATACAATATAGATCAATTCTTTGGAACCACGATTGCAGCATGAAACTACCCTCTCAACTAGCAAACAATATAAATTTTGCACCGTTTGGGTAGATTGTTTGGGGTGGTTAGTGTTGGCACATGGGTAGACCCAGGGTTCACTCCAAGAGCGCACCAACAATCCCTAGCTACTGGCCCTTTCGACAGCACCTGCGAAGTAACTAAGAGGGGGGTTGCAGGACAAAGATGTCTACAACCAGGGGAATATCAAGTGGAACCAATACAACAATAATGAAACATTCTTATATCTCTTTATTAGTTATATCTACTCTGCACAACCATACATCTAATCTAACACAATAATGCAAGTAACAGTATAATAATGACACAGATCCAGGCATCAATTACAAATACAACACAAAATATATGTGGTTCACCCTTTCTCTAGGGCTACGTCCACATAACTGTGCTTATGATATATTAAGGTAAAGATTACAGTTCTAATCTATGCTCTTAGTTAATAATTATTCTCTCTTCTTCTCTCTGTCTCCCACCCTCCTGTGCACCCAACTGTAGGACTTGATCTTCGCACCCAGTTGAAGATCTTACAATACTAGAAGGATCTCCCTCTCAACACTCCTCTCTCACAGTACAATACTCTCTTAACCAACAATAATCAATATCAATACCCAACACTAGTACCGACCCGAACTAGGTCCTTTCGACCTCTATTTATATATTAAAATCCCTCACCGACAACCTCAGGTCAAAACCCAGGTGTCAAACCCCTAATTACCAAAACCCTAGGTGTCTAAAACCCTAGGTCAACTTGACCCACTTTTTCCAGGCTTCACCAACCTATCTTTCCTTATTCATCTCATGGTGCCCCAAAGCATCCAATGATGGATTTGTCTACTTGCTGAGTTTTCCACGATCCTTCTTCCTTTTTGATCTGTCATCCCTGATCTTCTCGTCCAATGGATTTCTTTTTCGTACTTCACTCCATCCTTCATGCTCTTTTGCTCACTTTGACTCAGTGACAGTTACTGTGTCTCCCACAAAGCTCACTTTTTACCTTTCCTTCCTTGTTCTTCACTTCCTTCCATAACCAAGGGCCAACATGCCCCCAACACTCATCTGTGACTCATCCTGAGGCACTTGAGCTTTGATCCTCTTGTTTTACTTCGAATTTGGACTGTGCAGTGCAACCCTTTCTTTCTGCTTTATGCCTCCTTTCCAACCTTGTTCAGACTATCTTTTCTGTGTCTAGTACCCAATTTCAACTGCACCTGGTACCTGGACCCTTTTCCTCCTACATTTACTAAGAGCTACGAGGCAACTGTTTGTCATAGTAAAACTTCAGCTGACTCCCATTCACCAATCCTTCCTTCCAGTCTCCCTTCAATGTCTTTAGCTGCGTAGCTCCTCCTTCTGTAACATAAGCTACCTCATATGGTCCGAGCCAATGCATTCTGAACTTCCTCGGGTTTTTGGTAAACTTATTGTCATACATCAATACTAAATCACCTTTCTTAAGTGCCTTCTTCTTGATGTTCCTATCATGATAGGCCTTTTCACGTTCCTTTTGAACTTGCTGCTGGAATCCTGCAATGAATCTGTCTTCTTCCAGTTCAACCAACTGTGAAATCCTCTCACAAACAACGCCAGTATCATGCATGTCTATAAATGAAACAATTCTTAATCTTGGTACTAAGTACTCCATTGGGACAACAACTTCAAGACCATAAACCAACTTGAAGGGGGTCTACATTGTTAATTTATTGCAAGTGGTTCTATAACCCCAGAGTACTGCTGGTACTCTTAAATCCTAGTCATCCCCGTTTACATTGCAAATCTTTGTCAATGTTGTCTCCAAGATCTTGTTGAATGCTTCAACCGTTCCATTTTCCCGTGGGTGGTAAGGTGTACTCTTATGATGGTGGACTGCAAATTCTTCAGTCAGGGCTTCCACTGTCTTATTGATGAAGTGTGTACCTTGATCACTCATGAGGGTATTAGGGCATCCAAACCTGGTTATTATGTCATCAAATATAAAAATCGTAGTTGTAGTTGCACTACAGTCCTTGACTGCTCTAGCTTCGATCCATCTAGTCAGGTATTTTGTTGCAGTAATAATATACCTTTCTCCTGTGTACGTCCCTGGTGGGTTTATAGGTCCCATGAAGTCAATGGACCATTTTTCAAATGCTTGTAGGGTCATATGCAGTGCTAAGGGAATTTCATCTCTTCGGGATGGTCTTCCAGATCTTTGGCATACATCACATGCTCTGGCATACTCTTTAGCATCTCTGTGTAACATAGGCCACCAAAGGCCAACTCACAGAACCTTCTGCGCGGTTGTTTTCCTGTGTAATGTCCTCCTGTGATGCCTTCGTGAGATTTTTTGAGGATCAATGGGTGCTCTGCCTCCATCACACATCTTCTTAGTATCTCATCAGGTCCCATCTTATATAACTGACCAGCTATCAGTGAAAAATTTGCTGCGTGCACCACTAGCTGTTTCTTCTTGGAAATTGTATACTCACTTGAAGCCATTCTTATTGACAAGAATTGGAATATGTCTGTGAAGTGGTCATCCACCTTCCTAATGGTGAGAAACTGTGCATCCAATAGTGTATCCTCCAAACTAGTGGGTTCTTCACCATGTTCCAACATCGACAGGTGGTCACGTCCCTTGTTCATTCTTCCTGGCTTAACTATGATCTCAAAATCATATTCTTGAAATAAGAGAATCCATATGAATATTCACCCTTCCAACACTGACTTGTTGACTAGGTACTTCAACACAAAGTGATCAGTAAACATTTTAAAGTGTCCTCCCAACAAGTAGTGTCAGAATTTTTGTAATGCATACACCATGGCTAATCCTTCTCGCTCTATAGTAGTATAATTGATTTCAACTGTGGATAGCTTTCTGCTGGAAAATGCTAATGGATGATCAATGTACCCTTCTCTAGGTTGTGCCAGTACTACTACTAATGCAATATAAGATGCATCAACATGCACATGAAATTCCTTACTCCAGTCTGGAAAGACTAGAATAGGTGCAGTCACAATCTTTTGTTTCAGTGTGTCGAAGCTCTGCTGGAATTCTTCTGACCAACCAAACTGACAGTATTTATTTAATAACTTCTCCATTGGTGCAATAATATGAGTATATCCTTTGATAAATTTCCTGTAATAGCCAATATTTCCTAACGCAGTGCACAATTGTTTGACTGAAGTAGGAGGTGTCAAATCAACTATAATTGCAATTTTGGATGGGTCCACCAACAATCCTTGCTTGCAAACAATATGACCTAATAATTCTCCAAATGGTGAGAAGAATATGTAATTATTCATATTCAAATCAATTTGACATTGCCTGCATTTATCCAACATTAGTCTTAGACATTCTGTTGGTTGTGGAGCCTGATTATCTTCCTGATTTATAGGTCTTTTACTTTCAGCCATGTTTATACCCCATGAAGTATTTACACCCCAGAAGTATGTACACTTTTCCATGCTGGGGAGTGCAGAGGGGGGGTACCCCCTCTGAGGGGTCCGGGGGGACTATCCCCCCGACTGGGGGGTCTGGGGGCGAAGCCCCTAAAGAAAAAATTGCCTTATAAAAGTATATTGTAATTTCATTGTAAATCTGGACCATTCATTATAAGGTCGTAGATCTAACAGTCGATATTATGTTAGGGTTTTTTTCCCTAGAAGGAAAACCTCTTTTATGAGGGAAATGTATTGCGGCTATGGTTGATGGTGAATATTGTATTCTGAGAGAGGAGACTGCGAGAGAAAGAAGAGGAAGTTACAATGGGTTTTGCTGTAGGTTGTATCCCTTCATTTGCTGGATAATAATAAAGGAAGGACCTGACAACTTCTCTGGTGGACATAGCCCACACTGGGTGAACCACGTAAATCTGTGTCTCTCTTGTATTGTGTGTCTTCTATGTTTTGTTTCTGCATTTGTTTTATTTTATTGCTCCGCGGTCCTGTTTTTCTAACAAATGGTATCATAGCATAAGGTAACTCGCAGGAAAAGAGGGTTCCTGGTTCAAGTGGGAGCAATGTCGGAAGATGGAAAGTTTAGGGTCAAGAAATTTAACGGCCAAA
>ML795529.1:685843-708566 GCA_009831015.1 Picea engelmannii
TTTTACTATAGGTGGAACAACAGTAAGTTGGATTTCGAAACTGCAAAAGGTTGTTGCACTTTCAACAATAGAGGCAGAGTATGCTGCTGCTACAGAGGCTAGTAAAGAGATGTTTTGGTTACAAAGGTTTATGGAGGAATTGGGAAAGAAGTAGGTGAACAACAGGTTGTACTGTGACAGTCAGAGTGCCATTCACCTTGGAAAGAACTCAACCTTCCATTCAAAGACTAAGAATATACAATTGAGGTACCACTTCATACGATCCACCTTGGAAGATGGACAATTGAAGCTGGAAAAGATACACACTAGGAAGAATCCCATAGACATGTTAACAAAGGGAGTAACCAGGGAGAACCTGAGCTCTTTCTCAGTTTCAGTTGGTCTTCAAGAATGAAGATGAAGATGAGAAATTTTCTAGGTACAAGAAGGTTCAGAGTCCATCATATACAACAACGATGGAGTTGTTGAGATCAGTCTCCAAGTGGGAGATTGTTGGTTGTGGAGCCTGATTATCTTCCTGATTTATAGGTCTTTTACTTTCAGTCGTGTTTATACCCCATGAAGTATTTGCACCCCAGAAGTATGTACACTCTTTCACGTGGGGGAGTGCAGAGGGGGGGTACCCCCTCTGCAGGGTCTGGGGGCAAGTGGACCCCCAGCGGGGGTTCGGGGGCGAAGCCCCCGAAAGAAAAATTTCCTTATAAAAGTATATTGTAATTTCATTGTAAATCTGGACCGTTCATTATAAGGTCATAGATCTAACAGTAGAGATTATGTTAGGGTTTTTTTCCCTAGAAGGAAACCCTCTTTTATGAGGGAAATGTATTATGGCTATGGTTGATGGTGAATATTGTATTATGAGAGAGGAGACTGTGAGAGAAAGAAGAGGAAGTTACAATGGGTTTTACTGTAGGTTGTATCCCTTCATTTGCTGGATAATAATAAAGGAAGGACCTGGCAATTTCTCTGGTGGACGTAGCCCACACTAGGTGAAACACGTAAATCTGTGTCTCTCTTGTATTGTGTGTCTTCAGTGTTTTATTTCTGCATTTGTTTTATTTTATTTCTCTGCAGTCCTGTTTTTCTAACACATTCAATATGATTTTTCAACAAGATAAAAACAGTCCAGTCATCAAAGTATGCTTCTAAATATTTATGAAAAAATTCTTTGAATGCTTCGACCACCACCCTAGAAAATATGGTTGGTGCATTATTCAATCCAAATGGAATTACTGTATATTGGTAGGATTCCCACTCTGTGGAAAATGTAGTCTGATGATGGTCCTCCTTGGCAATGAGGATCTGATGGTATCCTGAAAAGTCGTTTGTAAAAGAATATACTTCTTGGCCTCCCACGTTATCCAACACTTCGTCTGTGAATGGTGTAAGAAAGGGTCATGTAGGCAGACATCATTCAACTTCCTGAGGTCCACACAGATCCTGATTTCTCCTATATTCTTGTCTTGTACCACCATAGGGTTGATCCACTCTGACTCTTCGACAGGTTCAATAATCCCTGCTTCCAGCATTCGGTCAAGCTCAATCTTCACCTTTTCCTTATATTTTGGATTCAATCTGTAGGGTCTTTTCTTGACTCGTTTCGCATCTGGTTTCAAAGGTATTCTCATTTATCCCATAGGTCCTTTGATACCCTTCATATTAGTGAACTTGGTTAGAAACAAGTCCTGATACTCATGCAATAATTCTGTAATTTTGTCAATGGTAGTAGCATCCTAGTAATCTTCGACATTGGCAAGCTTCGGTGTCTCCTCTGTCCCGATATTGAATTTATTTATCTTGATCGGCTGTCCAATGAATGGAAGTTCAACTCTTGGTCCTTACACATTCATGTGGACTTCTGTCTCAGAAATTTTTACCTTCCTCATATCATCATCTTCGTCGACATTAATGTGGTAACATTCTTGCAATTTCTGGAATGGTGCAATCCATTCATCCTCTTCTTGCTCCAAAGGGAGGCCAAATGCCTTATTAAATACGTTCTGTCTCACAATATATAATGCTTGGTCTATAGAAGGAAATTCAATGTCAAACAAAAAGGTGGTTACAAAATTCTAGATCATACCTTCCCAATCTGAAGTGATGAGGCGCAACTCCGCTTGAAGGTACCAGTTGATAGAGATCGTGTCCAACATGTTAATGAATCTATGTACCCATTGTTCTCTAGGAATGTCACTCTAGGCCACTTCAAAACTTCATACATGGTCCTTTGGGAAGCTTCGACCCATGTACCTCACTTCATAGCTTCCTACTTGTGATGAAAACTGTGTTGTCATCAAGGTTTGACATTGTGTCCAGTCTGTGATGTTTCCTTTGTGCGTCCCCCACCATCTTGCCGGTGTAGCTTTCAAGGCCTCATCCATAGCCAACAACCTCTGCTGTGCTGGTACAATTGATTCAAATTCCATTAAGAAGGATTCTAAGGGATTCAAACCATCAAAGGTAGGTAAGTTACTTGTTTTCATGCCAATCCAGTGAATTTCTCTGGTCAGTCGATCACATCTCCTTGTGGATACTTCATACATCTAGTTCTGCAAGTTAACTAACACTTCTCCTAAATATAATGAACTCACACTGTCACTTCACCAGCTTAGATTCCCATCGACAGTAGGGTTGATATAATCCTGTTGTCTGGTTGTTAATTTATAGATGTTTTCCAGCTCATATGCATAGTCTTCTTCTCTAACGGGCTCTTTGTATCTAGGTCCCTCATCTGGATCTAAAGGTGCAGTGACCCTGAGGCCATTTATTTCAAATGCCATATGCCTCTTCTTTAGATAAAAAATAGTATAATTTTTGAAGGCCCAATCAATTCCTAATAATGTAGGGTAAGGGTAGTTGTCATCAACAATTTCAATTACTTCAAAATCTACAAAGGTTCTAACTCCATCGATGTCCACAAGGACATGCTCCAATCATCCAAATGGGCTAATAGCTTGTTGATTAGCCATGAGAAGCTTGATAGGGGAGTATATCAGCTTGGTTTTTCCCATTAGTGCCCAAGTTTTCTTCATCATGACATTGACCTCCGACCCTAAGTTGAGGACTACATAGTCTATATCATATTATCCTATTTGAGCATTCTGGTGTAATTCTTTATTTTTCCTTCTCCTTTTCCCAATTTGGTACACTGCCCTATTCAATAAGGAGTCTATCCTGCCTAGCTCATACTGCTTGATTAAATCTTGTAATTCTTGTACAACACTTTTATCTTGGATCAACTTAACACAAGTGCACAAAAATTCCATGAGTTTTCTTACCTCCTTTTCTTTTGTTGGTGATGCAGACCGATCAAATGCTTGAGGCATGCCATACTCTTTGGTTTCTATTGGAATTCTAGATGAGGACCCTTGATCTCCTTTGAACTCTTTTCTTGCCTCCTCAAAGATTCATCTTTCTTTCTTTGCATCCAAAGCCTGAGTCTTCTCCTCAGCTTTCCTGACTCCATGGTCATTTTCATTCTTTCCTTGTGCTGCCTTGTCTTCTCCTATAGCAGTGACTCCTTGAGTAATGAAGACGACTCTAGGGTCATTTTTGCGAGGTTCAACATATATCAGTTGTACTTGTGGGTTTTGTTGGGGTCCTCGTCTTTCCTGAAGCTTAGATAGTAGCGCAGGGCATTCCTCTATGACATGATTGAAGGAGTTACAATAACTGTAGGTTGTGCAAGGATTCTGACAATCCCTTGATAAGTGTCCTGGCTATGCGCAGTTATAATAGATAATTTGTCCTCAGCCTCAGCCCATGCCTCGTCCTTGTCCTCATCCTCTGTATCCACCGCGAGGGTTGAAACTTCCTCTTCCTAGAGAATTATACTGTGCATTATTTACTTCTTGGTGTACTTGGCCTTGGATCTTGTATATGTCCCTCGACCTCTCATGCATGAGATCGTAAGCTCTACAATCTCGATCATCATTCCCCACTGATTTACAAAATGTATAGTATAAGTTTGTGGGTGTCTAAACATACTTCTGCATGTAATAGCACTCACCTAGGCGATGCCTATTTCTGCATACATTGCACCAGGGTAGGTTAACTTGCTTCAAGGGGCTCGGAGCTCCTGAGGCCAAATACTCATGGAACAAGGGATAATGTTCCCTATCATGAACTTCAGATATGCATCTTACACATCAGATATATTCTCTTTTGTCCTTTCCCTTGTCTTTCTTCATATCCTCAACCTGCAGAGATAGACTAGTCAACTGACTCAAGATCTGGCTCATGCCTGAGCTAGATTCTCCCATAGGTGTTGATTCAAGCTTCATGGAATCTACAAATATTCTACCTGTGATGCAATATTTTGCTGCATCAGAGGGACTCTGATGTGTGGTAACAACGCAACGATAAACCATTATTTGTTATGTTCACGGGGGATCATAAAAGTTAATCGGCCTGTTAGGGTCTTGAATCTCTGGTCAAACTCCCAAACATGGTCTACTACCTTTTGTTTGATCTCTTTTAGATATGTAATACATTGTGACTCTGACTTAGGTTTTTTAAAATTTGCAACCAATGCATTCTTGATCTTGTTCAGTGTCTTAGGCTACGCCAGTCCTTGGACCAGTTTCATGTACCAACTCAGTGCTCGGTCATGTGGTGTAGTGTTGAACTAGGTTCTCTTGATGGCTTCATGGGTGATACTCCTAATATTCCATACGACTTCACACATAAATCAATGTTGTTCTGGATCTTCAGATCCATCCCCTCTAAAGATATGGAGCCTCATTTCATCTGCCATAGAGTTGACTAGACTTCTTGTCTGAGTAGATACTAATCTACCAGTAACAGTGCTTTGAGGACACTGGTGGTTCTGACTATTCTGACTGCTAAGTGCTATTGAAACAATAGGAGGGTTAATGTTACTCACTTTAGTAGCCTGCACAGTTCCTGAGGTTTATGTATTACTTTGGTGGAGTTCTTCAGCTTCTGCTTCTTCTGTTATGGTGGGCTCTGAATGTTCTTCATCGATTAGATCCACTTCTTCTACACTATAGAAACCCTCTTCTCCATAGTTTTTATTAAACAAGTTCTCAAGGTGAACCCCTCGAAATACTTTCCCACTGCGCGTATGTCCAGCTTTTGTGTCGCTGTCGTTGTCCGAGATCTTGAACATTATCCTTTTTAGGTCTGACCAATCTATTGTATCTTCAATACATTCTTTTCATGCAACAACATCTTGGTTCTCAACTTTAGAAAGTGAAAACATTTTCCTCTAGGTCCTTTGAAAAAGTATCTCTCGGCTTGGCTATACGATTTTTTTCTGTCAATAACAAACTTGGTGATATACCCTCCAATGGTACTATCAAACCAATGATCTACAACCCTTTATACAACGTTGTCAACTCTCTTAACCTTCTTAATCAACTCCGATGTCTAGACCACAAGAGCTCTAGATCTGATCACAAATTGGGTATCGAATAACCTAGCCAACCCTTCAAACAACTCCTGGTGGATTCCCCCAAATGAGATTTCATGAATGTTGGTGAAAATGTATATTTGTAGACAATCTTCAGTACTCAATTTAGGGTTCTTGTTCTGGGCTTCTGCGAAGTCCTTCTCTTGATCCTCTATCCACTTCTGAATATTTGTCTTCGATGGGAACCACCTTGACATTCCATTACACAGATTCTGGTCCTGACAACATAACCATTTGTTGGCACAGGGGAAGACCCAGGGTTCACTCCAAGAGCGCACCAACAAGCCCTAGCTACTGGCCCTTTCGACAACACCTGCGAAGTAGATGCAGTCTCACCCGAAGAAATTAAGAGGGGGGTTGTAGGATAGAGATGTCTACAACCAGGGGAATATCAAGTGGAACCAATACAACAATACTGCAACATTCTTATATCTCTTTATCAGTTAGATCTACTCTGCACAACCATACATATAATCTAACACAATAATGAAAGTAACAGTATAACAATGACAAAGATCCAGGCATCAATCACACATACAACACAAAATATATGTGGTTCACCCTCTCTCTAGGGCTACATCCACATAACTGTGCTTATGATATATTAAGGTAAAGCTTACAGTTCTGATCTGCTCTCTTAGTCAGTAGATATTCTCTCTTCTTCTCTCTGTCTCCCACCCTCCTGTACACCCAATTGAATATCTTACAATACCAGAAGGCTCTCCCTCTCAGAACTCCTCTCTCACAGTACAATACTCTCTTAACCAACAACAATCAATATCAATATCCAACACTAGTATCGACCCGACCTAGGTCCTTTCGACCTCTATTTATATATTACAATCCCTCACCATCAACCTCAGGTCGAAACCTAGGTGTCAAAACCCTAATTACCAAAACCCTAGGTCAAGTTGACCCACTTTTTCCGGGCTTTGCTAGCCTATCTTTCCTTCTTCATCTCACGGTGCTCCAAATCATCCAATGCTGGCTTTCTCTGCTTACTGAGTTGTCCACGATCCTTCTTCCTTTCTGATATGTCATCCTTGATCTTCTCGTCCAACTTCTTTCTTTTTCGTACTTTGCTCCATCCTTCCTTCTCTTTTTCTCACTTCAACTCAGTGATAGTTACTGTGTCTCCCACAAAGCTCTCTTTTTACCTTTCCTTCCTTGTTCTTTGCTTCCTTCCATAAACGAGAGCCAACAGTTAGGGTAGGAATGTATCGTGGTCAACCAACCAAGCCAAAAGACATGAAAATACCACAACAAAATATGGTTAACAAACCTTCATACAATAGTGAAAGGAGGAAACGATTAGACTAATTACAAGGTCCTTTGGAATTCCTTAACATATTTTGGCTTCTTTGGGATGTGGAAAACAAGGTGTCATAAAAACATTGCAAGACATCAACACTTTAATCACCATTGAAAGTGAAATACTTTTGCAGTTTTATGATAGTCTTGAATAGATTTTTGGATAACACATACGAGGTAATGTAAAGTCTTGAAACTAGGTAATTTATCTCTCTTCAAATTCGTTTGGACACCTATGGAAATGAATATAATGAAATCCTCAAAACATTGGAAAAAGAGGAGGGTTACAAATAGCCTCGCACAACAATAAATCTCTGCAGAAAAAGGAATACTAGATCAATCCCAGAACAACAATAAAGAACATGCAATGACTTCACTTTGAATGAGGTTGTTGGATCTTCCAATACATCCAATGATAGTTTATAGTAACCTACAACAACACTCCTTCAAGATTTTGCAATAAAAGTTATTTTCAACCCTAGTTATGTTGTATTGATTTCAACCATTCCAAGCAAAGTATGCATTAGGGCATCCATAAAAGTGATCAATTTCTACTTAAATTAAAAATGATTTTCAAAACCTCTTGTGATCAACATATAGATGTTTCTTTGATAACTAGTTAGCATGATTTGAACTAATATAAGTCAATGAGGCTCAATGCAATCTAGATTGAGGATAACACATTATGAAAACCTTTCCTAGTACTATCAAGGTGAACTGAAAGGTTGGCCAAGCAAAAGGATAGAGCCATCAGACGTCCTACCTTAATGCATGAACAATAACTTCAATGATCAAAGGGGTAAGGTTAGATAACTTACCTTGAGAATCCTCCCAAGTGGAACATTTCACCCTTAATTCTTTGGCCTTCTAGCAGCCTTTTTATTCCAAAAAATCTTTAAAAGTGCTTATATAAACCTTGAAAATGACTAAACATTAACAAAGAAAAGCAATAGATTCTCAAACAAATATTAATCCAAATTTATCATTAATATCCAATGGTTTTAAATGAGGGAGGACTCTTCCTTTTATAGGTGAAGAGCCTCCTCAAATACAATAAAACACAATGTGCTAGCTCAATAATATGAGGTCAAAACCATTAACCCAGTCAAAACCATGGGAAAATACAACAAATCATCTAACAAATCCCTCAAAACCCTCCAAGAGCCAAATGACCCTAAAGAATGGTCCAAATATAATAATAAATGCCACAAGTGTGGGCTAGAGGGAGAGAATACATTAAGTTCACTCCTCAATAAAGGTGAAGTTTTCCCATGAGAGGGTGAATGATTGAGTCAACATTTTCCAAATACTCCCAAAGATCCTCCAACCAACTCCCTCAAATGATGGAAAGGTCTAAGTATGGAATAACGAACTCAAGAAGATGACATTCCCTCTCACATGTGTGAGCCATCCAAGTAAAAAAGTCAATATAAATTGCATGTGTGGCCTCCTCTAGGTGGGTGCTTCTCAAGTAGATAACAATAAAGCATGCCACATCATCACAAAGTCCAAATAACAACCTATAACCGACTCCATAATTTGTAACCAACTCCTCCAATGCATTAATAACTCCCATGTGTGGTCCAAGGAGAGATAAATAATTCATAAGTGTGAACGAAACTTCCAATTGATAAATGAGAATGAATTTGAGTGGTCCATGTGGCATGTATGGCAACATGGCATCCATGTCATGGATCGATGCACTGTCATGGATTCCAATGCGGTGACATGAATCCCAAGGAAAATGGTATGGATCCCAATGTATGTAGATATGATCATATATGAGTACATGGATCCCAATGTAGCATCATGTATCCCAATACAATGTCATGGATCTTGAGGCACAATACATGTATCCCAATGCACAATACCCACTTGAAGTGATGGGTCTAGCCTCTTAGCAAGCCATTAATTGGTATCACCTGGTGACATCTCTTAGCACAACATAAAAAAAGGGGGTTGGTTTTAATATTTTCCTAAGTCTTACCAAGGGGAACAATATTGACCCTTATACATGCATCAAGTCCCAAGACAACACATATTTCCTAAGCACCTAGGTGAAAGATAGGAAAAAATAATTAACAATGATGAAAGGGAATGGTGAATGAGTTCATGTGATGACCCTCAACGTCTTAGACATGCACACGTCTTATAAATCATTTATTTATTCATCCACCTTTATTTATCTAGGATTTTTACATATAATATCCTTCTAGAGATAGCTTAACATTGAGTTACCATCCTTAACATTATTTCTTACTACCCCTTTAAGAATTGTTTTTTTTAATGTTGTTTTATCGAACAAGTTCCTTTTATTTAGATATTCATAGACAAACTAGAGAGTAGGGGCATTGGCCTCATAGTGAGGGAGAATTTCTAAAGATTTATATTTGGATTTTGAATTTATCTCTTCACCTATTTTCCTTATTGGATTATTGACTTAGGCTTTATCAATTTGACCTTTCCTTTTGACCTTTGAGAAATCATACATGACCAAGATGCAACTTTTTATATGGATGGAATAAATAACACTCGGGAGTTGGAAAATGATTAGCATGGTTGGGATATGGATAATGATATCTATCCTAAGAACCCAATGGTATAGGTTAATCCAAGAGATGACACATTTTAACATAAAACATGTTCCCCAAGGTACTACAAGGAAAGTCATAAAACCATGTAATGTTATGAAATGCTACTAGGAAATCATTAGGTGTTTACCACTTTATGATGAGAGAATATGTTACATCATCATTTCCAAATAAGTATTGATACATGGATTGTCAAACAAAACAAATAGGAACCATGCCATACCGTACAACAATGCATCTATCATATGAGGAGTTGGCATGAAAGTGAGCTAGACCATAGTTGAGCTAGCACGATCATGTTTTTGGTGGAGATCAAGAAGAACTCTATATAGATCTAGGGAATATGAACATGACACATCATGCAAGCAACAACTTGAAACCCTTTCTATCGTATCCAAAAATGTGTCACCCTTCATGGGGTAGCATCTAGATCCTACTCGTGGACATGCACTATGTGTGAGAATGTATGAGAAATCCATAATCTCTATAGACCTGTGACATACACACCATATAACTTGGCAATTGAAACAAAATTTGGGGTGAATCTACCACCCTAGTTAGAAATAAAAAATACTTGGCACAAATAAAAAAAATTCACCAAATATAAACATTAAAGTAAAGAAGGAAAAGACGTGCAATCAATTATTCTAAGGAAAATCAAATGCATCAATAAAATTAGGCAATGCATGAAAGTAAACACAAAAAATAAAGGAAAACATGAATGGAAGGAAAAAAATCATTATAAATACTGCTAAAAGATCATATTCATGCCCACTCTATTGGATAACTAAGGGATGTGGCTTCTAGGTGAAATAAAATATCCAAATCAACCATTCAGGGAGATTACCAACACATGGAAACATTCCCTTGTGTTTGGTTATCATCCAAAACACGGATATGCCAAGTATCAAGTGGGTATGAAGAATAATCTAACTCACTCTCAAGTCTGGAACCTAGGTAAGGTAATATCTATGAAGTAGAAAGCCCAAACTATACCAAGTTTGACTCACCTCTCCACAAAATGTCTCCATCCAAAGGTCAATAGGGACAATGTAAACACAAAACTGGGTCAACCCATTGAATTTTCTTGTAATATCATTGAGGACAAAATATTGTGAAGGAAACTCCAACTATGCAGATGGTTTGGAGTTGTGCAACAACTTCATTTGGAGTGATATTTTTTTTTTTTTGAGGGTGTGTTTATCCCACACACCTTATTGAATATATGTGGGGGATAAAATGGGTATTTTCTTATAGACACAGTTATCCCTTGCACATCAATGAAGTTCTTTTAAAGGGACAAATTAGTTGACATATGGTCAAAAATCTCTCATTGTTTCCATTATTGTGCCCTCTAATCGACAAAGTGAATATTTGAATTTATGTCAACATTAGAACAATGAGTGTTTATATCATGAACCTCTATATGGATTAACATGACCATGAGAAGATTAAAGTAGGAAATATGAAGAAAGTCTTGAAACCTTGAATAACCCTCCAAATAGTGTAGACATGAATATTGAGATGATGCACATGTGTGAAAGAATAAATGTTTGACATCGCCATTTCCAACCCCTCATGTTTAATCCTTAATGTTGTTGAAGAAACAAAATAAAGTTCACGGAACTAAAAACATTAAATTGTTGCCAAAATTTTTCCCTCTAATCGACAAAGTGAAGATTGGAATTTATGTCAACATTATAACAATGAGTGTTTATATCATGGACCTATATATGGATTAAAATGACCATGAGAGGATTAAAGTAGGAAAATATGAAGAAAGTCTTGAAACCTTGAACAAACCTCCACATATAAATGGACAATGGCAATGTGATTTTGTTTCTTTGTCATGCGAGACACAATGAAAAGAAGGGTAATGCTCTGAAAAAATATTATAAAATGTTTGACATGGCCATTTCCAACCCCTCATGTTTAATAATTAAAAATTATTATTGCATATTCTCAAAAATTTCATTTTGCATGTTGCACCAAGTTTAAAGTTTGCACATTGCTTGAAAAATATGCTTGCCACATGTCACAAGTCACAAGACTTTCAAAGTTGCATATATCATGTCATGAGATTTTGGAAGTTGCATGTTGCATATTCAAGTTCTATTTGTTGCCTAGAATCCATAGCCCAAGCACAAGGCACAAGGTTTTGCTTGGATTCTCACGTCTTCAATCAAGGAGTATTGAATCAATATATACCAATTCTTATAAGAGAAGCTGAAATTATCATTAAGTGTATAAAAAAATTACATTCACAAATATATACAAGCCATAGAAATATTCTTGTGTATATTATCAGATGAAAAAGTACCCATAATGTCAATGTATTATATGCATCATTACATGTTCAACTATATAATGTACACCTAACTATCTTATAAAATTATTACACGACATCATAAATTTCTTTTAATCTTCTTTTGTGCTTTCTAGGTCTTAAGTAATTCATCCATATCCATGTCTTCGTTTACTGGGTGCTCTTCAATAGCTGATGTTGTTTCAGTCCTTTCACACCGAGTATGTTGTTTCATTCCATGCCTATAAAATCTTGCATAATCTTATGGAGCTCAAAAATGCTGCTCCGTTAGGCTTTTATGCCCTGAGGATGAATTGGCAAGAGTCCCCGAAATGGTTTGGGATGCAGCTTGCAACTGGGAATAAAAAAAAAAACGAGACTCGGATTGAGGATTCGTCAATTCCAATGGATTCCTAGCATAGGATTTCATCTAGATCACCCTTCACTCCCAGTTCCAACCCCTCAGAAGTAGTTTTTTTCATTGATTTCGATAACTAGTGCTTTGCTCAGTAAGAAGCAATGCAACATTTGGATTTAGGGGCCAATTTACGAAACCATGCATCGAGATTTCATGGATAATTTGGTCACCTAGTCCATGGCTAAAAAATCTTGCAGCATCTCATGGAACTCAAAAATGTTGCTCCGTTAGTCTTTTATGCCCTGAGTGGGAATTGGCCAAGAGTTCCTGAAATGGTTTGGGATGCGACTTGAAACTGGGAATAAAACAAAAAATGAACTTGGATTGAGTAACCATCATCTTTGTTGGATTCCTGGCATAGGATTTTATCTCACTCCCGGTTCCAACCCCTCGAAAGTTGTTTTTTTTCATCAATTTCGATAACTAGTGCTTTGCTCAGTAAGAAGCAATATTGCAACATTTGTATTTAGGGGTCCAATTTAGGAAACCCTGCCTCAGGAGAAGATGGAAAATGTGGTCACCTATTCCATGCCTAAACAATCTTCTAGCATCTCACAGAACTCAAAAATCTTGCTCTGTTAGTCTTTTATTCCCTGAGCGGGAATTGGACAAGAGTCCCTGAAATGGTTTGGGATGCGACTTGAAACTAGGCATAAAACAAAAAATGAGACTCATATTGAGGAATCGTCAAATCCAATGGATTCCTGGCACAGGATTTCAGCTAGAGCACCCCTCATAACTAGTTTTTTTCATCGATTTCGATAACTAGTGCTTTGCTCAGTAAGAAGCAATGCAACATTTGGATTTAGGAGCCAATTTACGAAACCATGCATCGGGAGTGGATGGATAATTTGGTCACCTATTCCATTCCTAAACAATCTTGCAACATCTCACAGAAATAAAAATTTTTGCTCTGTTAGTCTTTTATGCCCTGAGCAGGAATTGGCCAAGAGTCCCCGAAATGGTTTGGGATGCGAATTGCAACTGGGCATAAAATGAAAAATGAGACTCGGATTGAGGAACCATCGTCTCTGTTGGATTCCTAGCATAATATTTTAGCTATATCACCCCTCACTCCTGGTTCCAACCCCTCAAAAGTTATTTTTTTCATCGATTTCGATAACTAGTGCTTTGCTCAGTAAGAAACAATGCAACATTTGGATCACTCCTGGACCTCTTCATGAAAGATTGTGAATCTATGGTGCATGTACAAATATGTGAGATGTGTGTTTATGATAATATTTTTAATTTTCCAATAAAATTCTCCATTGACCTTGTGTAAACCATTCCATTTGGTTCTTGTTGAAATAAGTGTAAAGAACAATGTTGGAGAATTATAAGACGTAAGTTAGGTATGAGATATTTGTTACCTTATTATTACCTTTTATTTTAATTGTATCCATATTTTGTATTGATCAAATGAGGAATTAACCCGAAACTGATGCCATTAGACACAAACTCAATCCTAAGGAAAACTAAGGAGAAAAAACAAAACACACTAATTAATCAAGGAGTCAAGCATGAAAAAAAACCTTCTCACAAAGAAGCGCTAGTTGGTGATGGAATCCAACATCGCAGAATCAATGCGTGAAGGGGATGAGTTTCGGCGGGTGGGAAAGTTACGTTGACAACTTGCTTAACGAACTAATGCCCTGGTGCAAGTTACCTCAATAAGAAATGGGAAACCCTCCAAGGAGTCCGAGTGAGTCTAGCCAACGTCATTCCCAGGTACAACACCACCTTCCCTGTGTTGTCACCTTCTGTAGGAAGTCTAAAATATTATGGCCTCTATGGTACCACCTACTATACCAAAGCAGAGGGGGGACAGTCGACACCAAGACCAAAAAAGTAGGGTTGATTACTCTGAGGGCCCCAATGTGACCTCGTGATTGACCCTTGTGTTAGAAAGGCTTCCCAAATTCAGTGGTATAACAACTGGATTTCACTCCCTAACTCAAGGATTTATGTTTGTTTAGCATCTTTGGAAAGTTGTTCTCACAATCCTATTCCAAAGCTCTACACCTAAGCTAAGATGGGTTTGAAGAGCCCTAGAAAAGTTTCTAGATACATTTTAATTAATGCTTTATTTTAGGTTGTTTTTACTCAAAAGAGTGGTCGTGAAACTGATGGCATTTTGACTCGACTCTTCAAACCATGCAAGAGGAAAATGAAATGCAAGAAATTCAATTTCGATGAAAACTAGCTATGAGAAGGAGCAAGAGGTTTTAAGAAAAGAAATAATTTCTTGATAGATTACTACGTGTGCAGTAATGCAAAATGACCCAAATTTAAAAAATACCATGTAAATTTCATAGTTCACTTAGTACACCTATACAACATTGAATCAAATGTCATCATTTATAACATAGTAAAATTTTATGATTATAGAGACCACCATACACATCCTGAATACTCATAAATAAGATGGTCTCTATCCCTATGGCCATTGATGGTCTCTCTTGATATGGTCCCCACAATCTAAGGAATATCAAGAAAACAATGTGTTGCATTTGTCAAGCTAATACCCACAATACATTTTAATGTTAGGACAATGAAAGAAACAAGCCAAAATATTAGACAATATATCACATACAAACAATAGATAAGAATTAGGTTGCATAGGGTGAAGAGGGGTTGGTGACTATATAACAAGAGGTGGCTATGGTGAAAGAAGAAGAGGTCGAGGTGGTCGACATGGAGGATATGACAGATATTATGAAGGTTTTTTTTTACCTATATTGGGAGCAAGAAAATGGAAGGACGCACTTTTGTGAAAAACCCCTCAAATAAAACCTGGAAGGAAAGAAAACAATATGTACTCATATTTGACTAGACAAAAAGAATATGTTAATGAATCCATATAAATTTTAAGAAAATTGGATAAAAAAGAATAATTTGAAGGTTCTAGATGAATTATTGGATCCATCAAGTGAGGAAGAATCCATATCAAGGATGATAGAATTGATGACTATATTGGATGCATCATGTTGTCATTGGATGTGAAGAATGTTACTTGTCAGTTACCTTAATTTACCTCTACTTGTGTTGAATATGTGGGGATTTGAGTGATGAAAATATCTAGTACTCATCAAGGTACTTTGTTCATGTTATTTAGTACTCTACTCATACATTCCACCATTATCCCCACCGTGTATAATATCCATACAACATCCATTCAACATACATCCCATATTTTCACGAAACTCCATCCATTCCTATATTATGCATCATCCAACTTCCACTGCTTGAAGAGGTGGAAGAACTAGAAGGGGATGAAGCTTATAGACCAAAAACCTCCCAATGGGGATGTGTGGTTCAATCCTAAATGGACCAATAATAAAGAAGGTTCTCTTTAATGGTTTTTTTCTTCATTTATGTCCAATTTTAGTGCTCTAAGCTACACTTTTACAAGGTTTAAGGCCTTCAACAAAACATCCTTTGCAAGTTTGGCCAAAATCCTATTATTTTTCCTTATAAATTTTTATGCATGCAAAGCTAAGAATGTAGTGAAGGTAAGTTCATATCTTTTCACTTTTCACTTTGCATCTACAAGAAAAAGGATAAGGAAAAAGGGTGAAATGATGTAAAGGCTACGGGGAAGGCTGATGCACATAGAAGAAATCACATAAAAAGTAAGGGGCTATGTAGAGCATACTGTTTTTTTCTTAGATCATTGCCTTTGCACTTTGTGCTGCATGTTAAGTGCAAAGGAAAGTGAAGTGGAGTGTTTATGTGGAGCTATATACCAAAGTGGATGCAAAGATATAGACTATGGGGTTTGAAATCAAAGAGGCATGCTCTCCACACTTCAAATTAGTACTACTGTGGGGAAACAATAAGCTTGGTGACAAGGAGGATGTACAACTACACCCTTTGCAATGTGGTTGAGTGAAAACTAACAACTATGGATGTAAATATCTTGACAACAATTTCTTGTGAGTTCTTTTAGATTCCTTGGAGGAAACAATCAATTGGAGGAGGTAATAAAGAGGTAGGTTAGTCATTAGTGAAGGGGATTTGAAGTTCAAAACATTGTTGGAGCAAAGGGATTTTTCAAATTTGGCATTGAAAAAGATGGAAATATTGGGAGGTTAAGGGTGTAGCAACAAAATACCAAGGACCTAGAAGTATAAATCTATTCCTAGATTGAAAGGATGAAGAGGATTTTGAGTTTGTATGAAGAGAGAATATTGTGTTTGAGCCAAAACAACAATATGCGAGACACTACTTAGGAGTGAGATTACACAAATTCTAATGGTGTTGGTGGGGAATAGGAATCATGCGGAATACCATTGAATTATGATTCTCAAACCATGTGGGATGTCAAATTCTAGGTACTTGTAGCACAAAAAATGCCAAAATTTTGTATTTTTATTTTTTATCGTGTAGAAATCAAAAGTCATGGGGCTTGTTATTATTTGCAAGTGGGTTAACACTAGTGTTTTATAAATTACCTTTTCATTATAGTTGTCCTAAAACTGAGGATAATGTTTTGTGTTGTAATAGAAGAAGAAACCCATAGATTTTTTCAAGAAATTGAGCACAAGTCATTTCTCACCTACAACAAGGATTTGCCCTAGTTTCCATGGTAGACTATTATTGCTTCATGATTCCACCCACTCCCCTATACAGTTTTCTCGCATCAATGATGGGATACATTGCATACCCAAGTTTAGTGCATACTTTGTCCAAGTTAATTCGATGTGTTGACCCTCTAAAAGGGCCACTTGTATCACATGTTGTTAATTTTGTGGGAAGGTCTCATTATTTCCAGTTAACATTGTCTCTAGTATTGTCAAACTCATATGATTCCCCCCTCAAATTACACAACCCATGGAAAGGAAATTTATTTCAATATGGATTCTCTCTTGCTCTTGGAAAAGACAAGTTTCTTCCATCTTTTTCCATTTATGACACTACATTGGCTATGTTTGTGTGGTTGAAACCCTCATGGGTTAAGGATGACCTTGAAGATTATTTCATGGGATATGTAATGATTTGTAGATTCACTGGTTGTTGGCCAATGCTAAAGGATATTTGAAATTGGGTCTAATTCTTGAACATTTTTTTTGTGAGTAGTATTCAAATGCACTACTTTTGTAGGTAATCAATATGGTTAGGGTGAAAATTACAGATTCGTAGGTGTAGTATTGTAGGAAAAAAAATTAAATAACCATAGGTGACATGGATCATTCAATTATATAAGTACTTATGCTAGCACTCAAGGATAAAAATTCAAAGTGTTATTACTCTCATTGTTATGCACATACTTTTTCTACAAAAATTAACAAAAAAATTTCAGAATGTTATTACACTCATTGTTGGAAATTTCTTGGCCTACTAGCACTCAATTATGAAATTTTACAGTGTTATTATATTCATTTTTATGCATATACTTGACAACATTATTCTACACATTGAATGTATGCCTTTTTCCCAATTGTATGCCTCTATCTTCAAAAGAACATGAAAGAAATAAATAATCAACTCAAGGTGTCCAGTTTGGGAAAGGGTGGTCAAAGTGAGTGAGATCTATGATCAAGGGCCTCCCTCATGTATAGGGTCATGCATCTATGGTCCAAAAACCAGAAGAAGGTTCAAAGGAATTCATAAAATAATAGTTATTTGGCCATATGAAGAAATTTCTATGTGATTATATGATAGAGGCATGGTAATGAGCATTGAACCTAACTCTAACCAACACACCCTTGCTTAAATTCAAAGAGCATCTCAAGAACCTTCAGATCCTGATTTGGGGTTTTAAAGGATTTTAAGAACTTATCAATTTTGGCATCATTTCTGGTCAAGGTGGGGCCTCCTCCGTCACTCCAGCAAGGGCCTACTCTATTTCTCCAACAAGGGCACTCTCAGTTGCTCCTCCTACAACAATGGAATACACTCTCAGTCGCTCCCATAGGTGAGGTTATTCTCTGTCGTTCCTCCTCCAACAATGGAATGCATTCTTAGTCACTCATTTGTTTCTCTAGCAATGACATGCACTCCCAAAGTTGAGGTTATTCTTCTCTCGCTCTAGCAATGAGGTTATTCTCCTCTTGCTCCAACAATGGCATGCACTCTCAATCGCGGGGAGGGTTAGTTATTCTCCTCTCACTCAAGTAATGGAATGAACTCTTAGTTGTGGGGAGGTGAGGTTATTCTCCTCTCGCTCCAACAATGGTATGCACTATCAGTCGCAGTGAGGCGAGGTAATTCAAACAATGGGGTTATGCACGCGCGGGTGAGGGATTACGTATTTTTGTTTGTATATATTTTATATATTATATAATTTATATAATGTAAATTATATAAATTATATATTATATAAATAATTTTTTTATATATATTACATATATTAAATATTTAATAAATGTGTATATTTAAATATTTAATAAATATTTTATATAAATTGCATATATTTAATACTTAATAAATGTGTATACATATAATAATGGTTAAAAACATGTGTATACTCCTTGGAGGTCATAGGTTCAAATACAAAGGGGGGTAGGGTATGTATACCTTCATATATGGGGAAAACCTATGGCCATTTGAAAATCATGACCTAGATGATTATGGGTCAAATACAAAAGATGAATACCAAGACTGGTCTTCTATGTCTAGCTCTAAAATAGATCCTCCAGATAATGTTTAAAAGGGTCAATTTAACATACCAACTCTAGGTAATGATCAATCTCAAAAGTAGAGACTACAATGGGATTTGATTGAGAAATTATTATTGAATCAATATGCCCTTCCTCTTGTAGCATGATCTTCAAGGGATGCTCTTCTTGAAGGGATTTCATCACAAAGAATGGTATTGATTTTTAGGTTCATTCAAAGCCTCATAGACAATATGTTGAATATGATCTTCAAGTTTGGAAAACTTATTGCAGAGGGTCAACAAGTTATGCTTCAAATCTTCACAAGTACTTATGTTGAATATGTTTTCATTGGATGTGAAGAATGCTACTTGTCAGTTACCTGGTGACTATTTTGCTTGGTCTTTGCATTGCCATTTTTTTTGGCTAGTCCTTGTTACTAGCGATCCCACCTTATAAGTTGCACCTCTTTAAAGTGGGGTGGATTAAATATACTTCAACCACATGTTGTAGTGGCACATGCAATTTACCAGTTTTCAACCTCCCTCTCTTAAAACCTCTTTGAATGACTACAACACAAAGTCTCTGATTGTCTATTTTTTGGCCATTTGTTCACTAATTGAAATAGTCTAATGAAAAATATTTGCCTATACCACCTATGTTTTTTCCCTTGTTCCCACTGATATAATGATAAGTCAGGTAAGTCCCGAAATTATGATTCTATCCATGCTCAGGCCACTTATGTTTTGGCCCATGTTCCCACTGATATTATGATAAGTTAGGTAAGGACCGAAATTATGACTCTATCCATGCTCAATCCACCTATGTTTTGGCCCCTGTTGCCACTGATATAATGATAATAGGGAATAATTTAGACTTAATCTCTTCACGCTGTAGTTATATTCATGAAAGGAAGTCCCTAAAATTTGAACAGGGATTTTGTTTATCTTGTTGATATTGGCATCCTTTTGTATGAGATGGTCAATGACAATGGTCAGTGCGACCTAGAAGGCAGATTGAAAACATTATGGCTTAAAAACATTTGATCAATGTAGTGTCATATAAGATGCATATCAATAAAAATTTAGCTGATTTACCAAAAGAATGAATTTATGTATTTGCAAAAACTTTTTTATAAATATTTTTATTCACCAAATTTCTTCTCATTTTTTGACTAGAGAAACTCCAGGTTGAAATTTACATGTCTTGGAATAGATTTTTTGTTTGACCGTTATTCAAAACTCTTGAGAAGGATTTTTGGTCGAGGGTTATGATTCTCCCCCTAGATTCTTGGTTGAAAATATTTAAACTCTCGATCGAGAATATTATCAACTATTGATTGATATTTTTTATGTCATAAATGAGGTTGAAACAATTGATCATGCCCTATTTCCAACTTTCAACCAATGAAAAGGATTCACCAAGCTAGGGGACAATCCTTGCACTCTTCCACCTTCTTCCAAACAAATTTCACCATATGAGGTTGGCAATTTTTTTTGTGTATTTTTTTCTTGTTTAGAAATGTTTTCATTTTTTTTAAAAGACCCTGAAATTTGAACCTAATAAGTGGATACCACAAAACTTTAAAACCATAAGAAGACATTTGGAACCCAAAAAACCAAAATTCATAAAAACATTAAACCTAAAACCCTCAAAACTTATCAATTTAATTTTTTGCTTGTCTATTCATTTTATATTCCATTTTAGTACTATTGTTTTATTTTATTTAATGTTTTTAACAATATTAAAAAGGATCCATTGACATGTAGAAATGTTGTCATTTTTTTGAATCCTTTGATAATGATCGAAGTATTAAAACAATAAACATGAAAATACAATGTTCAATCTTAGCATGTTTTTATTTTTCTTGGTCTTTGCATTGTCATTTTGTTTGGCTAGTCCTCGTTACTAGCAATCCCACCTTATAAGTTGCACCTCTTTAAAGTGGGTGGTAGATTAAATATACTTCAACCACATGTTGCAATGGCACATGAAATCTACCAGTTGTCAACATTCCTCTCTTAAAACCTCTTTGAATGACTACAATACAAAAGTATCTGATTGTCTATTTTTTGGCCATTTGTTCACCAATTGAAATAGTCTAATGAAAATTATTTCTCATGCCCCCATGGATAAAACCTAACATGGAAAATGGTGCATTGGGTATAGGGACATTTCTTTTAAGAGACTCCAATGGTCCATAACCTTAGTCAACTCATCTCTTGTTGAATGCTATCTAAGTTTATTACAATGTACATTGGACCATATTATATTTGATGTTGTTGATATTATGGTAGTTGCAGGACGTATTTACTGTTGATACTGAGAGGGGGGTGAATCAATATCAAGTACAATTTAAAAACCTTTTTAAAATTATACTTGAACCATTCAATTATATCCAATGAGCAATGAACAATAGTATAAGAGTTACACCAATACACCACAATACACCATGCACAATATATGAGAAATAATCAATAGTTTTTGTTTAAGGGAAGTAATGACTTCCAAAGGTAGCTACAGCTTCCAAATGTAGAGGGAGGGATAAACCTCCAATAGGAAGATACAATCCTCCAATATCAAGAGATATTTTAACTCTCCATCCTTTCCCCTTCCTACCACCCAAGAATATATGAGAGATAATAAAACTTTACATTAAATCATCACCATCAACCAATCATCACATAGAACCTGACAATGCTTCCCGAGACTTCTTCAATTTATGCAATTCTTCAATTCTTGGAGTACTCTAATCCTGTAGATAATATTACTCAATGTGTTCTCTGAAACCCCTCCAATTTTCACTCCTTGAATCCTCCCCCAAAAGAGGTTATAGAAATAATGGTAGACTTTATTCAATTCTGGTCTATTCAGAAGACCCAACTTGTACAACATGCCCCACGCTCAATATTTAACATCCGATTCTGAAACTCATACAAAAGAAACTAAATTCCGTACTCTTTCCAATGGAAGTGGTCCCACTTCATTTGGATTCTGTATGAAAAATTTATGACTGTTTTACCCGGAACACCTGTTTATTAACTAGCTTCAGGACTGGTCACAAACCCTATCTTCCACAGAGTGTATCTCCATAACTATAGCGAATCAAGAGCTGAAATTTTTACCAGAGGTACGTTGATATGTCTTCTCAATACCATAGCGATTTCACCATCTGAATCGTTCTAGAAAAAACGTTATAGCAAAAATGGTAAGATGACCTGAAAATAACATACCTTAGAACACATCACCAAAAGACTTCATCCTCCCTTGAAATCTCGCCTTCTTTTACTTCTTATTTCCTCTGAAATTCGACTTGTATCAAATGAATGTATAATGATGTTTATTTATACCATTTATTTCACTTCCTTTTAACATTAGGGCCGACCTGACACTTTCTTATTTTGTAATTCATTTCTTTAATTATCTTTAGGGCCTACATGTACTTCCTTCTTCAATTCACTTTGTCATCTTCAAAAATTCATTTCTCCTCAACCATGAGGATCCACATGACGTGCCACATACCACCAGAAACAACATGATGTATAGTATCCATCCATGAGTGTTGTATCTGCATGTGCATTTTTCTTCATGTCCAAATACCTTCATCAATCTTGTGGTCCAAAACCCATGACTAGGGTTGACATCAATGACAACAACCAATCTTCCAAAAATCTCCCCCTTTGTCATTGATGGCAACACTCATGCTCCCCCTATCATCATGATCCCAATTTCTCTCCCCCTTTGACATCAATGGAAAAATCTAGGGCTGCTCCCCTTGAGTTTAATGGAAAAATGTAACTCTCTTCTTTGGGGTTTCTCCCCCTGAACATGTGGCACTCAATAATACTTCATCCTTATTTTTGGTCTTTGGGACATTTTCTTCCTTAGAATCCTTTTGTGTGGCTTCTGTCTTCTGTCTCTTCTTCATGTCTATAATGTATATGTTGTTCAATCTTCTTGTTGCAGTTGCAACCAATCTTCCTGAGTTATTTTCTCTGATTTTACATTTTCGGGAATCAAACGTAAGAGTGTATCCTTGATCACACATTTTACTAACACTGAGTA
>ML795529.1:709583-736090 GCA_009831015.1 Picea engelmannii
GCTCTTTCTTCAACCTTCTTGTTGGTATTTGCATCTTCTTTGTATGAAGTTTCACCCATGCATCCAAGATGTGTTAATTCTTTTGGCACTTGAGAGTTTCTTAAGCTCTTCCTCAATGAGACAACTTCTTGTTCAAGTTTCTCTCATTCTTCTTCTTTCTTTATCATTTGGACCTTATTTACTTCTGCTATTCTTCTTGCTTCTTCGAGTAGAGTTTTCAATAAGTGGTTTCTTCTCTTAGTTTTTGAAAGTCTTCTAATTGTTTATTTAAGCTTACAACTGTCTTTTCATAACTACCCAACTCACTTCTTAGTTTTCTACGCGTGTCTTTAAGCTTGCTATTTTGAATCTCAACATGCTTCAATTTTTTAAGATTCTCATCTTCTTGTTGAATCATTTATACTTCATGATTTTCTTCTTCTTCATTGTCATCTCTTTCAATACTTGGACGGGGACATTCAAATTCAACATGTCCTACTCCTTCACAATTAAAGAAAAATAACTGACCTCTATTTTCTTCTTTGAAATTTGAGATGTTGTAATATTCTTCAAATTCTTCTTCTTCTTCTACTTCTTCCCTTGCATAAAGGTCTTGTAGCTTGTCCCAAAGCTCTTTTGCTGATGCACATGATCCCACCCTGGATTTCAATGAATATGTCAATCCATCCAAGATGGTATCTATTTCCAGTTTGTTGTTCCTTTTTGCTTCCTTCTGAGCTACAGTCTTTGGTTTCTTCAAAGCATTGTATCCTTAAGAAACTGAGAGACAAACATCTGCCCCAAGAGATTTCAGGTAAGTTTCCATTCTATTTTTCCAGTATTCAAAATTCCTTCCATCAAATGGTGGAATCCCATTTGGAATGTTGTCTTCCATTTTTGCATAGGATCTTCCTTCTGGTGGTTAAATTGTACTGAAGGTAACCCGCTCTGATACCAATTGTTGATACTAGGAGGGGGGTGAACAAATATCAAGTACAATTTAAAAACCTTTTTAAACTTATACTTAAACCATTCAATTATATCCAATGAGCAATGAACAATAGTATAAGAGTTACACCAATACACCACAATACGCCATGCACAATATATGAAAAATAATCAATAGTTTTTGTTCAAAGGAAGTAATGACTTCCAAAGGTAGCTACAAATTCCAAATGTAGAGGGAGGGATAAACCTCCAATAGGAAGATACAATCCTCCAATATCAAGAGAGAGTTTAAATATTCATCCTTTCCCCTTCCTACCACCCAAGAATATATGAGAGATAATAAAACTTTACATTAAATCATCACCATCAACCAATCATCACATAGAACCTGATAATGCTTCCTGAGACTTATTCAATTTATGAAATTCTTCAATTCTTGGAGTACTCTGATCCTGTAGATAATATTACTTAATGTATTCTCTGAAACTCCTCCAATTTTCACTCCTTGAATCCTCTCAAAAAATAGGTTATAGAAAGAATGGTAGACTTTATTCAATTTTGGTCTATTCATAAGACCCAATTTGTACAACATGCCTCGCACTCAATATTTAACATCTGATTCTGAAACTCACACACACAAAACTAAAGTCCGTACTCTTTCCAATGGAAGTGGTCCCACTTCATTTGGATTCTTTATGAAGAAGTTATGACTGGTTTACCTGGAACACCTATTTATTGCTTAGCTTCATGATTGGTCACAAACCCTATCTTCCACATCGTATCTCCATAATTATAGAGAATCAAGAGCTGAAATATTTACCAGAGGTACCTTGATATGTATTCTCAATACCATAGCGATTTCACTATTTGAATCGTTCTAGAAAAAAAGTTATAGAAAAAATGGTAAGATGACCTGAAAATAACATACCTTAGAAGACATCACCAAAAGACTTCATCCTCCCTTGAAATCTGACCTTCTTTTACATCTTATTTCCTCTGAAAATTGAATTGTATCAAATGAATGTATAATGATGTTTATTTATACCATTTATGTCACTTCCTTTTAACATTAGGGCCGACCTGACACTTTCTTATTTTGTAATTCTTTTCTTTAATTATCTTTAGGGACTACATGTAATTCCTTCTTCAATTCAGTTTGTCATCTTCAAAAATTCATTTCTCCTCAACCATGAAGATCCACGTGACGTGCCACATACCACCGGAAACAACATGATGTATACTATCCATCGATGGGTGTTGTATCTGCATGTGCATTTTCCTTCATGTCCAAATACCTTCATCAATCTTGCAGTACAAAACCCATGACTAGGGTTGACATCAATGACAACAACCAATATTCCAACATTTACCTCCATGTATAACCTGACAAGAATAGAATATTTTGGGAAGCAAGAAGAAACCCTAATCAATTGGTTAATAACCCTAGAAGACAAATCAACTCAAGAGAATGAATTGTATTAGGTTATTAGCCTCCAAGAGAAGAAGTCGACAAAAGGAAATATTATATACTAAAGAATTATTACCCAAAATGAGAATTCGGCCCAGGCAGTATGCCAGAATTAGTATAAATATAGGAGGCCAGTCTTCCTTCTGGTTAGTATTCTTAGAACTGCAGAAGCAACACTTGTGTATTTTTTCAAGGACTATGTAACATATATCAATTCTAAGAAGATTCAAATAGGACCTAAGAACTTTAAGTTCTTTCCTTAACCATGGGTGACATTAAACTATCATTCAATAGTCAAATTGTTACATTTCATTGTCAGGCATCATGTGCACTGAGGGCTTGAGCCACCATAAAGGAAACATACAAAGAATATTTGTCTTATGAACAAGATATGGTACTATCCATTTTGAGGTTTGGCATAGAGATTGTTATTATAGAATACACTACATTGCACCATAATATAATCCCTACAGTCCTTGCAAACCATGTAACACCATTCAAATCAGACACAATATTCTTGCGATGAATTAGCTATACTATCGACGAACTATTTTCGTCGATAGTATAGCTAATTCGTCGCAAGATTATTTAAATTCGTCTCTCTTGTGACGATATCAAATGATTCTTGGATTCATTTCATATTTGGTTTATCAAATAGAAATTAAAATTTGATACTTTACAAGCTAACAGGACCTTGAGTCAAATAAAAATATGAAATTTGGAATCATTAACATATCTACTAGAACATATGAAAAATAGGGTTTATGGTTTACATGATGATATGATGATGGAAGAAAGAGTGTGTGTGAGTGAAATTTGAGTCTAGAAACCCTCCCATATCGTTAAGGCATGTGAATAGTTTATCCATGTCAAATTTCAATGCATACAGATACAATTTGAAAAAATGTCAACGTTGGCCCCATTCACATGTCACTGTGGCCCGCCTCTAGTATTTTTATAGTGTTGATTAAACAATCAACAAAAAATAGGGATTTTTCATCACAACTATGAAATAGATATATTGTATATACATTAATATAGAACTTGAAATAAAAATAAAGAAATACTGACGAAAACGTAAAACTTGTGTCAACCAAATTGTGTACTTTGAAAGAAAATTAGGGTTTATGGTTTACATGATGAATTGATGATGGAAGAAAGTGGGTGTGTGAGTGAAATTTGAGTCCAGAATCCATCCCATATTGTTAAGGCATGCTAATAGTATATCCATATCAAATTTCAATGCATACATAAACTGTTTGAAATAATTTCAACGTTGGCCCCATTCATAGGTCACTGTTGTCGGTGTCTAGTCCTAGTACAATTTTTGTTCCTTGTTCCTTGTTCTATGTTCCTCGTTCCTCGTTCCTCATTCCTCATTCCTTGTTACTCATTCCTTGACTATGGTGTAGTCCCAAAGATCCATTATGTTTGTACAAAACATACTAATGGCATAAACTTTCCCACACAAAGACCAAATTAATATCCGCTACATAAGTCTTTTGTCTTTTTTCAAGGACTATGTAACAAATCTCAATTATAAGAAGATTCAAATAGGACCTAATAACCTTAATTTATTTCCTTAACCATGGGTGGCATAACACTATTATTCAATAGTCAAATTGTTACATTTGATTGTCAGGCATCATGTGTACTGAGAGCTTGAGCCACCACAAAGGAAACATACAAAGAATATTTACAGTTTTATGAACAAGATATGGTACTATCCATTTTGAGGTTTGGAATAGATATTTTTCTTATAGAATGAACTAAATTGCACCATAATATAAGCCCTAAACTCCTTGCAAACCATGTAACACCATTCAAATTAGACACAATATTGTTGCAACGAATTAACTATACTATCAACGAGCTTTTTTTGTCGATAGTATAGCTAATTCGTCGCAAGATTATTTACATTCATATCTCTTGCACAAATATCAAATGATGATTGGATTCATTTCATATTTGGTTTATCAACTTGAAATTAAAATTTGATACTTTGCAAGCTAGCTGGACCTTGATTCAAATACAAATATGAAATTTGAAATCATTAACATATCTACTAGAACATATGAAAATAGGGTTTATGGTTTACATGATGATGGAAGAAAGAGTGTGTGTGAGTGAAATTTGAGTCCAAAAATCATCCCATATCATTAAGCATGCGTATAGTCTATCCATGTCAAATTTCAATGCATACAGATAAAATTTGAAAAAATTTCAATGTTGGCCCCATTCACATGTCACTGTTGCCCGCCTCTAGTATTTTTATGGTGTTGATTAAAAAATAAATGAAAAAGAGGGATTTTTCATCACAACTATGAAATAGATACATTTTATAGACATTAATGTAGAACCTGAAATAAAAATGAAGAAATACTGATGAAAACTTAAAACTTGCGTCAACCAAATTGTGTACTTTGAAATAAAATTAGGGTTTATGCTTTACATGATGAATTGATGATGGAAGAAAGTAGGCGTGTGAGTGAAATTTGAGTCCATAAAACATACCATATCTTTAAGTCATGAAAATAGGATATCCATGTGAAATTTCAGTGCATACAGAAACAGTTTGAAAAAATTTCAACGTTGGCCCCATTCACGGGTCATTGTTGTCGGTGTCTTGTCCTAGTACAATTTTTGTTCCTTGTTACTTGTTCTATGTTCCTCGTTCCTTGTTTCTTGTTCCTTGTTACTTTTTCCTTGACCATGGTTTATTCCCCAAGATCCATTATTTTTTTACAAAACATACTGATGGCATAAAATGTCCCACACAAAGACCAAATTAATATCCATTACATAAGTCTTTTGTCTTTTTTCAAGGACTATGTAACAAATATCAATTCTAAGAAGATTAAAATAGGACCTAAGAACCTTAAGTTCTTTCCTTAACCATGGTTGATGTAACACTATCATTCAATAGTCAAATTGTTACATTTTATTGTCAGGGATCATGTGTACTGAGGGTTGGAGCCACCACAAAGGAAACATACAAAGAATATTTGTCTTATGAACAAGATATGGTACTATTCATTTTTAGGTTTGGCATAGAGATTGTTCTTATAGACTAAACTAAATTTCACCATAATATAATCCCTACACTCCTTGCAAACCATGTAACACCATTCAAATTAGACACAATATGCTTGCGACGAATTAGCTATACTATCGACGAACTTTTTTCGTCGATAGTATAGCTAATTTGTCGCAAGATTATTTACATTCGTTTGTATTGAAACAATGTCAAATGATTCTTGGATTCATTTCATATTTGGTTTATAAAATTGAAATTAAAATTTGATACTTTGCAAGCTAGCTGGACCTTGAGTCAAATACAAATATGAAATTTAGAATCATTAACATATCTACTAGAACATATGAAAAATAGGGTTTATGGTTTACATGATGATATGATGATGGACGAAAGAGTGTGTGTAAGTGAAATTTGAGTCCAAAAACCCTCCCATATTGTTAAGTCAAGTTAATAGTCTATCCATGTCAAATTTCAATGCATACAGATACTGTTTGAAAAAATTTCAACATTGGCCCCATTCACATGTCACTATTGCCCACCTCTAGTATTTTTATGGTGTTGATTAAACAATCAATGAAAAAGAGGTATTTTTCATCAAAAATATGACACAGATACATTGTATATACATTAATGTAGAACTTGAAATAAAAATGAAGAAAGACTGATGAAAACTTAAAACTTACGTCAACCAAATTGTGTACTTTAAAAGAAAATTAGGGTTTATGGTGTACATGATGAATTGATGATGGATTAAAGTGGGTGTGTGAGTGAAATTTGAGTCCAGAAACCCTCCCATATCGTTAAGTCATGGAAATAGTCTATCCATGACAAATTTCAGTGCATACAAAAATTGTTTGAAAACATTTCAACGTTGGCCCCATTCACAGGTCGCTGTTATCGGTGTCTAGTCCTTGTACAATTTCCGTTCCTTGTTCCTTGTAAAATCATTCGACATTAAACATGTCCCAACATCTATTACTGCAAGGGAGTATTTTTATGGTGTTGATTAAGCAATCAACCAAAAAGAGGGATTTTTCATCAATACAACTATGACACAGATACATTGAATATACATTAATGTAGAACCCGAAAGAAAAATGAAGAAAGACTGATGGAAACTTAAAACTTGTGTCGACCAAATTGTGTACTTTGAAATAAAATTAGGGTTTCAAAAAAAATTCTATATAAATGACAAACACGTTCATTGAAACTTCGTTGATGCAATACTGTGACAACAATATTGATGAAATCTTATATGATCACGATGGTATAAAAATGAAAGAGCTTCTCTTGGTTTCAATAATAATTTATCCTCTACTGAACAAGGACAACCACGTGAAGGTGAAATCTCATATGGCCCCTCCCACCCCCCTCACATCACTCTCAATTGATACCCAAAACCCAATCTATAAAATAGAAAATAATCAAAACCAACGTCCTATTAAGATTCATGCATAAAAACTACAAAAACAAAAATTAATGAAGGGACATGAAATTATGTGTTTCTAAATGATATTTTTAGTCTACCACGTACTTTAGTATATTGGAAAATATTTCCAGTTTTCACGTAATAATTAAACAACATGTAACATAGGATATAAAAATGTCGCATAAAACTTAAAAACATGTAATTAACCCATGCCATTATAAGTAAATTATTTTAAGAGAATAATTCATAGAAATTAAAATATTATATAGTCACGTGCCTAATCCAACCTCAACATTTGTGTAATCATCCTTATTCAGTATCTTGATCTTCTTCATTGAACTCGACATCTATATCATCATTCGGTTCAGAAACGATGTTGAAATTATTTATGATATCATCATCGTCATCAATGTCATTTTCGAGCATATTTTCATCGACATCATCATCAAGAATTGCAATGTTGTCTCCTATGCCTAGATCATGATCTTGTTCGTCTTTTTCATCTCTCAACCCTCCACGATCTTCCGGCTTTGTCTGATTTGTCAAATCATCTTATTGATCTTCAATAACATCTTCTTCCTGTAAATGAGTATACTTAATTGGACTTCCTCTTGGATCATATATAACAACAAATGACCAATCCCTTTTACTTGGAACATTTGAGTAAAATACCTGTTCACATTGGCTTGGGAAAACATAGCAATCATGTCCTCTTTCAAACACCATTGTTTTAATCATTGGAAATCTATTGGCATGTTGAATAACAGTTCTTTCCTCATTGTGTTCATGCATTCGTAACCTATTGTTATAGCAAGATTTGCCTCACCATTGCTACCTTTCACAGAGGGCCTTTTTCCATTTCCCTATGCAGACTTTTCATCCCTTTTTGATAAATCCAGAGCCAAAATATACATTTTTCCACATAAGCACTCCCTAATTGCTATGAAAGATGCATATACACTTGTTGCTCCACTACAGCTCGCGTATATCGGACTTTGTGCCAGAAAATACAAAATGAGGTCAGGTTTCCATGATCTCTAATCCTTGGCCTTTCATATACTGGAAACATTCTGATTCAGCCCTTCAGTTGCATTATGGGGGCTATAAGAGCACAATTTCGAACCATGGAAAAGAAGGAGAAAGCATTCAACTTTGAGAGAAAAGTTACTCTGGAGAAATTCCTTCATATTGAGTATGCATCCCCTTGTCCCTCAAGTCTGAACACAATGTTCATCCCCCAAGCTCTTCCCTTATTGTTGAGAGGACCTCTTTGCCTCTTTCTCATGAGCTTTCCTTTGGTGGAGGATTTAAGTGGTGGGGACCTAGTTGGAAGGAACTTGGTTTCTTAGTTTTGAACCATGCCGACACAGAATTCTATAATGTTGACACTTATGCTGGTCAATTATTAATAGAAATACTCCTTTCCCATCCTATTGCTATCTTGAAAATATATGATTATTATCCATGTGTGTGTTTGTAATGTTTATTAATGGATTATGCTATCTGTTGTGCTAATCCCTTTTATATCATCACTATATACTTTCTTTTCTTGTTTGTTAAGAACTTCTTGTAGGTATAAAGCTTTGGGTCAAAGTGCTCAACGGTGGAACATCATCAAACGTTGGATAGAAGTAGGCCTCTTTCTTGTATTGCACATTAGTCCATATAGCATATGTTGGAATTGAGTTGATTTCTGCAGTCATACCTATTTGTTGTGGTTTACCCTTGGCCATAGAGAGTTTTTCCCTTGTAACATAAATGGCGACTCCACTGGGGAGAGATCTTCCTTCTAAGGGTTGAAGTACTTTTTCTTCTTACATTGCTCTTTTTCCTTTGTGTTTCTTGTCGTATCACTGCTTGACAGATCTTGTTCACTTCGAGTTTGAGTTTTCATCCTCTTACCCTTGCCTCACCTTGTTTTAAAGAATATACACCCCTTTTCCCTTGAAAGTCACATATACCGCTTGTTGTCTCACTACAAGAAGCGTATATACGCTCTGTTCTCCTGAACAGTCGCGTATACCACTTCCCCTTGTTAATTGTTTGCTTGGTTGAGTGACTGTTAGGTAGGATTTAAAGATTGTTGAGACTTATTAGGTCTCTGTAGTGTTTGTTGAGATTATCTGGGATGACAGGAATCTTGTTTAGAGTTGAATTTTTGGGCGTAGTCTTTCTCTTTATTTTTTATTTTTAATTTGTCTTTGGCTTCTGGGATATTTGCTTGGCTACTCGGTATTTTGCTTGAGTTACTGCTTTTAAACATAGTAGAATTCATCTGTCAAGTTGGTTATCAGTCCATGCATTTTCTTTTGAGAATATTGAAAATAAAAAAAAATAGGCATTTTGCATTGGTTGGCATTTTTTGTCTTTGAATTTTTATCATTAGCTTAGCACATTTAGCGAAAGATCGTATTTTACTTCTGAACTGCAGATTTGAAATTGAAGACTACACTATTTTTATTAGCATATCATTCATTGAAAAGTTAAAGATAGACTTTGCATTATATCCATATTTATTTTCTAGTAGAGTCATAACACCATGAGTTTCACTTCCATACCTTTTTGAGTAACCATGGCCAATAACATTTACGCTTTAAACTAAAATTGATTAGTCACAATTTTATTTTTAGGGTGCACAAACTAGCTTAGGATTTAGTGCCTTGGAATAGGATTTTGTGAATAAACTTCTCCAAGGAAATTAAATCAACATATTTGTTTGAGACAGGGAGTTTATAAGTCCATTGTATAATCGATAAGGTAAGGAGGCTCCGCTCACACCGGAGTTAATCACGAGGTCACACGAAGTTAGTTGAAGGGATAACCCTTGGATACTCACCTAGCATCAAAAATATTTCTCTGGATTTATTCATATTTGGGGATCTTGCTAGTGCCCATACTTCTATGAGAGGAGGTGCTTTCAAGGTTTTGGGCTTTGCTACCCTACCCATACGGTGATCTGGACTTACGACTGCTCACTTGTGCATCATTTATACAATGGTTTATTAGTTGCTTGACTTAGGTATCTCATAGGTTGCTTGTAGGGGTTATTCTGCTTGTACCCTGAGTCAGATAAGGGCTGGACAACACACAACCTTTATGGAGGATTACCTCTCTGGGGGGGTCTGATTGACTGGTTTTTAAGCTCACGAGGGCCCTTATTACTGATTATGTTACCTCCAAACTTTAGTGGGGAGTCTCAAGTCCCTCCTGGACGAGACATACCTTCTTTTACGAGGGAGGCCACTCAGCCACTTTAGCCCATTTGTATGCATATTGGTCGTTTGACCTTTTTGGTACGCTCCTTGACTACTAGTCGACCTTAGGTGTCTATTTTGGGTTTCATGATTATGGACAATGGAGTTTATTTTTATCCCTCATTCACTACTACCCACCCCATGATACTTGCTAATTTCATGGGGACAGACCCTTCCATTTTTTACAATGGTATGCAAAACTACAATGCTCAGTCCACACCTTGGGTCTCTAGCCATTTTTCTGTTCATATTCCTTCCCCCATGAAACCCTCTCCTTGGCCCACATATATGAATCCTAGCATTGGAACCAGGGGCACCATGGCTCCGATGCCTACTTCTTCATTTGATATGAGTCGTGTCCCCATGGGAGGTTGGAACCTTCCCCCCTATGGATCCAATACTAGCTATGCTCTTTCAGGAGCTAGTACTCAAATGAGTGCCTATTTATTACCCCCCACCCATGTATCTTTCGTCTGCCATGTCAGTTCCTTCAAAAACGTTTTCTATGATAGATCCTCAATTACCACCAGGACTTTCATATGGAGAGAACCAGCTTTACGATTCATGCTACCCTCTTTATGGGACCCCTTCACAAGGGGGAAACATATATCCTCACTCGAATAATCCTTATCCTACCTCAGTCTCTTCACAGACCTCAGTGATGATGCCTGTCCAAACCTCTTCAGACCATTTTGGCATGAACCAACACCTTTCTGGGCTAGGGCAAAAGGTACACCAAGATCCTACCTGGCTTGCAATTTTTCATAATCAATCTTTCCCTGGACCATGGAATCAAATGCCACCATCAATCGCCAGCCCAGTCACTGTCATTCATATTTGTGCTCCATCTCCAACCTCTGCCAGTTATGTCAGAGATGGGTTGACTTCTTCTACAAACTACGTCGACAACTTTCCCCCAACCTCTACCAATTGTGTTGGGGGAACCATTCTTTTTTCCCTGAATCATAGCCATGCCATGTCTCCCGCTTATATTCATCATATAGGAGACGACTCTCTTTCCCTTGGTAGTTACATTGAGAAGCCTAGAAGCCTCAGACATAAGCCTAAATTCCTTTGTAGGACTTGTGAAGGAAGTCACCTTACTCGTTCGTGTCTGATTACTGCTGAGATACCAGAAGCATGGGGCTCACCCAAGAGCCCTTTAGATTCTGAGACATCTGTGGTTTCTCCTCACACCACTTTTCCCTTGATCTTCTCGGTGGTTCCACCCATGCAATCCTCTCCCGACCTCACCCCCTTTTTTAAGGGTGAAGTGTCTCTTGCCCTCATTACTATGCATCCTCTTCATCCTATAATTGAAGAAGTGGCCACACCAATGAAATCTCTGGTCAAACCTACTCTCTCTGAAAAGAATGCTGCACCTTCCAATCATGTCATCAACATTTCAAATCCTCCCCCTTCTGAACAAGAGAAATTTATTCTTCCCCCGAATGATCTCCCTCCAAGTACTGACGAGGTTCCCTTCGATTGGGATGACCTGATGGGACATCCCATCCCCTCACCTATGTCTTTTCCATTAAGAGACTTTATTCGAACCATCACGGAGACTATATCCTCCGTTAGTACCTTATCCTCCTTAACTTGGAAAGCCTTGGGTTTTCCCAAGCTTTTGTCAGCTATCCATGAGATACTGACTTTCCGAAGAAGACTGAGATGGGAGCCTTGGCCTCCCCCTTTACATGTTGATTAAGATAGAAAAATGAGTCTTAGTTAAGCTCTTTTCCGATTCATCCAAAAATTGAAAATATCGTCGAGTGATTTGTCCCTTTCACACTTGTTAAAATTGGATTTGAAAGATCATGAGTCCTAGTTAAGCTCTTTTTCGACTCGCTATCAAAAATAGAAAAGATTGTCGAGTGAACTTGTCTTTTTCACATGTGTAAATTGGATTTGAAAAGACGTCTATTTGGCACAAGTTTACCCCTTTTTCACACCAAGTAGACTAAAAGATATAAAAAAGGACATTTTTTGTCTTTAAGTTGTGATTGCATCTCATTCCCTCGCTTGTTGTATTGAGCCTTTAGCCGGTTCTTGCTTTGCGTTATAAACCATTGCCTAAGCATTTTTCATCCTCAACCAAGTAGAGCCTTGTTTTTATCCTTCGCAATTTGACACCCTATACCCTAGAGGGAACATCACCCCAAGTGTCCATCTACCGCATGCATTTCCTTGCATCGAGCATTGGTACGTTCCACTGTTGGAACTAGTTTTTCTTACTCGCGACACTCGTTCCCTCCTCTGTATCATAACATTCATTTGTTATGGAAAAAAAAAAAGTTGGGCGGGAAGGGAATACTATATTGTAATTGGCAGCAGTCGTGTCTCCTTTGAACATAGCACAAAGTTATTGAGTCCTTGTGTCATCATAATTTTGGGTTTAGCATGACCTTAGGACGCTGATCTCACTATAGAGTTTTCTCCATCGACTGGTTACTCTTCCAGTCCCTATAGAGAATGTTAATGATGCATCCTACATCTAATTGTCACATCATTGAGTCCATGCTGTCGGAGTCCACCATATGTCTCATGTTCTTGTTCAAAGGAAGTCTATCAACCTGTGTCAGCCACTCCTCAGAAATATTGACTTTTCATGTCGTCCATACCCTTAGTTTGTCTCAGAATCACATGATACTTTGGTCTTATCATGCACCCTGGCCCTACTTTCATTATTGGTAGGTCATCTTGAACCCAACAATCGACATTTCATCATTGGTCATTGACTGGGTGGTTTCCCTTATGTTCGATGGTAAGACATCTATTCACACTTTGGGATTCATGCAATGTCTTGGATGCCATTAGCCTTATTGGTGGTTTCCTTGCCTTTGTCAACAATTTTTCATCATTGGCTGCTATTCAGAGGGTCCTTTTCGTGTACTTCTTGCATTTGGCACACACGAAAGACACACAGGGTAGTTGGTTCGTGAACATGTTCTTCGTCCAATCTCCACCAAATCATGAAGTTCCTTCTTTGTTCCTCGTGTTGACTGATGAGAGATGCCTCAATGCTCTCCTTTTAGCGAGTCTCTTTCCATCAACTTCAGATCATTTATTCTGGATATGGGACCTAGAGTTTTATGAGTACCTTGAGGCTTGCAATCATTAGTGGCATGCTCTCTCGCCATTGACAGATGGGAATACATCAATGCCTCCTAATCAATGGATCTCTCAAGTGTTAGACACCAACTCCTTTATTCAAATTTGTAGAGATGTACTCGGTGCCTTGATACCTACTTTCATTATTGGTAGGCTATCTCGCATTTGTTAACGATATACTTCAATGACCGATAATCAAACGATGTCTCATCGTGTTCGAACTCAACTCATTTATTCACATGATGTAGACTTTCACCATTGGTGAATAGTGTAGAAGACTTGAAGGCATCACTTTGTGGTTGCAGCTTTCCTAAGCTGTTGCTTCCATTTCATTGGACCAATACCTATTTGACTTCAGGGATCATGGGAGATCAGATTGTACTCCATGGTATACATATATCTTTGGATTGATTTTTGAGACTGGTTTCACTGGGCCTTGTTCATGACTATGACAACTTTTGGCATATAACCGCATTTGTATTTGCCTATTCATGGCCATGAACAATTGTTTGGTATATTTTCCACATGGATTTGCATTGTATTCTTGGCAGCCATGTATGCAAAGTCAATACATAATGTAATGAGCAATTGAGTTCGTCCAGCTGGTTCTCTACCACTCCACTTCTAGGTCATTTTTAATGTATTTCGGTCATCGGAGATGCTCCTCTGATCTCACACATTAGGGGGCACCTGTTATAGCAAGATTTGCCTCACCATTTCTATCTTGCACAAAGGGCCCTTTTCCATTTCCCTATGCATATTTTTCATCCCTTTTTGATAAATCCATAGCTAAAATATACATTTTTCCACATATATGCTCCCTAATTGCTATGCAAGATGCGTATACACTTTTTGCTCCACTATAGCTCGCGTATATCAGGATTTGTGCTAGAAAATACAAAATGAGGTCGGGTTTCCATGTAACGACAAAATATCTCTAATCCTCGTCCTTCCATATACTGGAAACATTCTGACTCGGCCCTTCAGTTGCATTCTGGAGGATATAAGAGCACAATTTCAAACTATGGAAAATAAAGAGAAAGCATTCAACTTTGAGAGAAACGTTACTCTAGAGAAATTGCTTCATATTGAGTCTGCATCCCTTTGTCCCTCAAGTATGAACACAATGTTCATCCCCCAAGCTCTTCCCTTATTGTTGGGAGGACCTCTTTGCTTGTTTCTCATGAGCTTGCCTTTAGTGGAGGATTGAAGTGGTGGGGACCCAGTTGGAAGGAACTTGGTTTCTTGGTTTTGAACCGTGTCGACATAGAAGTCTGTAATGTTGACACTTCTTCTGATCAATTATTAATAGAAATACTTCTTTCCCATCCTATTTCTATATTGCAAATATATGATTATTATCCATGGGTGTGTTTGTAATGTTTATTAATGGATTATGCTATTTGATGTGATAATCCCTTTTATATCATCACTATATACTTTCTTTGCTTGTTTGTTGAGAACTTATTGCAGGTATAAAGCTTTGGGTCAAAGTGCTCAACGATGGAACATCATCAAACGTTGGATCGAGGTAGGCCTCTTTCTTGTATTGCACATTAGTCTATATAGCATATGTTGGAATTGAGTTGATTTCTATAGTCATATATGTCTGTTGTGGTTTACCCTTGGCCATAGAGAGTTTTTCCCTTGTAACACCTATACCATTTGACATCAAACAAAACTAATTTGAAGGAATTAAAGTCACACTTAAGTATATCATTTAAATACCCATAGTGTCTATTTTCAGATTCTTAAGGATATCTGTCACTCCTAGAGGAAACATTAGTGACCTGGAATACTGCAGTTATCCCACGATCATAAGTTTTCCTAGTTTCATCCAATTGTTTGATGTGAAATTTACGACCATTGCACCACATAGCCTTGTGGTGTTTCAAATGCATTATGTCAAATATGTAAAATATGCATTTTCAATTAATAAATTAACATATATTTATATAACTTCGAAAGTATCTAAAAAATACAGTACACATGTAGTCACATTGATATAATATAAAATAATTGAATAAAATGGGTGAATTTGCTTACCTGTCCATCTTTCAAACCATATGTTGAATCAATTTCCCTCTGTGTAACATTGGCATCTTCGTTACAGTGAGCTTCTCTAACCAATTTAGACAGTCTATTCCATGATAACCTACCTCCATTATGTTGTTTACATCTTTCAATCCATACATTCATCCAATCAAGATTATTTGCAATGTATAAATGAAGTGCATCCCACTCTTGAGAAACTGAATCAAAAAATCATAATTCACCATTATTAAATATTAATTATAACGTCCAATATGCAAGTAATTATAAATATTTATAAGTTATTAAATAAATTGTATTAATATATTAATGAGTATGATCATATACACAAAAAGTGAAATTTTATATGTATTATTAATATAATTTTTCACAATTATTAATATATTACCTCTCATTTTTTTCATTCTACCTTGGCCTAACAGATGCTCCTGATCTTCAAATTTTTTGATGGAGCTCACATCCCAAATGTGATCCAATGCAAGCATAGTTGGCGCTACTAATTTAGGAAGATACTGACTAATATGCACCATGGATTAATATAACATATATCCCTCCACCATAGAACCCTCAAGATGTGCTCTTTGTCTAACCAACACCTTCAATGATTTCAAGTGCCTCTCCACCATCCACATTGACCTTGTGTGAATAGGTCCACAAATTTCAATCTCCTCAACTTGGTTTATGGGGTAGTGTTCTTGTGCATTGAAAAATGTTGGAGGTATATACTTTTGAATTTCACACATTAGAGGAGGAATTTCTCTCTTCCAATACTTTATATCATATTCATGGATTTTTTTCAATGACAACCATCTACATGAGATCATGACACAAGAAAATAACATGTTTCAACATAACATAATATAATATATTACATTACAAGTAAAACACGTGTCATTAAGTAAAACAATAATTTGAAAGAACATTTTGCATAGAAATCACAACTACTTACCTCATGTATTTTCCAATATCATATATAACTTGTTTGACGTTGTTGTCAAAGTCGTTAGGGAGAGATAGCTGTAGAACATACCGTAACAAAAAAATTAATCGTTATTTGTTTCGACCAAAGTAGACAAGAAAAAATAAAAAAAATAAAAGATGTATAAGGCCAATATATATAAATATGTATAGAAAAATTATAATCTTAATGAAGGTATGCCAATCATGTGTTTTTACCCCACCAAATTCACCTTTCTTCGTTAAGATATTATTTATGTTTGAAGCAAAACCTGTGGGAAATTTAATTCTTTGAATGACCTCTTTTACACCATTGCTTTGTTTCTCTGTTAATAACCATGGAAAGTTATTTCAATATAGTACTCCATCTGATCTATTTGAATATTAGATCACACTTCGCATTGCATGATTGGGTTCCTGAATGTCAGTACAAATTTTGACAATTTTTTCTTTGTCCCTCCTACCATCTATGATTCGCCATAACTTTTCAGTCACATTCTTCCCGATATGCGTTGTATCAAACAAATGAGCTATTTTTAGCTCCTCATAGTAGGGAAACCTCATGAATTGAGTGGGATAACATTTCATTCCTCATGGAATCCCATTATTAATACCTTCATGATGATTGTGGCCTTCATGAAGCATACAAGAAATCACAAAAATAATTATCAAATACGGTAAAATAAATTCAATGATTAAAATAAACATTCAAAACATTACATGATCTATGATACATTATGAAATTGATTACCTTGACGATTTCTATTATATTCCAACCTCCATAAGTGAGGTGTCATTCTTCGTGGTTTTAAACCAGTCTCTTCTTTCCCATTGAAAAGATGTTTTTCAGTGGTATGATACCTATGGTTCTTAGGAAGAAGATGCCTATACTCATCAAACACCATCTTTCCTAAACTTATTGAATGATGATACTTCATCTTAGGGCCACAAAATGGACATGTAAATTTACCTTTTGTTTGAAGACCTGCAACAAATGGATTAATGTCAATTATATGATGAGATTATTTAAAAATTAAACATGCACCATGATAACATTAAAAAATTATATAGTATTAAAGAGAAATATTAGAATTCTACATACCACAAAAATGTGTTAGTCCAGGGGGATCATGAATTGTCCATAAAAGTATTCCACAGAATTTAAATTTATTCTCCTCGACTGGTTTACATATGTCATACATTGTGATGCCAACCCATAACTTTAGTAGCTCATCGATAAGAGGCTCGATATATACATTCATATCTTTAACTTGGTACTTACCTAATTGTTTGAAATTACACATAATTATTATAGGAATGATATCATGTAATATATATAATTAAATAAATAAACAAAAGATATTATGCAACAATTGAAACAAATGAAAATGTTACATTCAAAAAATTAATGTAAACAAATACGTGGAACAATCATTGTCAACATTATGTGCTCCCTCTTTATTGACACCCAAGGAGGAATGTTATTGTTGATAACAAAAATAGGCCACATTGAGTAAATAGACCTAAGTTCTCTGAATGGATTAACACTGTCATCTACCAATGAAAGCCTAACATTACGAGGTTCATCTTTGAAATCTTCCCATTTTTCCTCAATTTCCCTAAATGAAGAACCATCGGCAGGAATTTGAAGAACACCATCTCCACTTCTGTTACATGCATGGTAATCCATAAATTGTGATATGCTTTCACACCTGAACAATCGCTGCAAATGTGGTATTATGGTAATATGACGAAGAACCTTTCGAGGCACCCTTTTTGTTACTTGATCGGTTCGATATCTACTGATAAGACATTGCAGACGTTCTGTTTTCAAAGCATGTTCTCCATAATATATAATATGGTCATTAGGAAATGCATCTATAGTTTGGTAATCCATTCCAATGTATTTCATAATGGCATGCAAACCTTGATATGTGTGAGGTAAAATATTTGATGATGGTAACAAAAATTCACCTAACAATCTACAACATAACAAATAACTAGTTAATGTAAGAATGATAATCGTAAAAATTTCATTCTTATTTTACACATTAATCAACACTAAAAACAATTTAAAAAAATCAACATTTATGTATAATATGAGATGAAACATATTACATACCTTAGGATTTGTGTCATACAAGTGTTCGACAAAATATTCATAACCTTTAAGTTCACTAGCAGGAATGTAGCAGAGAGAAGATTTTCTCTTGATCCTTCATAAAGTCATTTATTTTCCTTTTCTAATAGAGGTTCATCATAAATACCAACATTGTCCCCATTCTCATCCGATTGCGAAAACAAATCTTGGATCATTTGATTTGTCCCATCATCTTCTTCCATGGGATTATTAACTTGATTTTTCCCATCATCTTCTTCCATAAGATCCTCATTTGCTTGGTCACAATGTTCCTCAGATTGTACAACATAATTTCTACTAATACTTGGTGCAATATTCTGTGGAAAGTTAGAGGGAAACTCTAACTTTATAATTACAAACAATCATGCAAAATTAGTGTATACTATAACAAACATTCAAATAATATATATACATATATATAATTTTATATAAAATTGACAAAATAAAAAAAAGATAATGAATATATAGCTAATTACCATGGGACGATATTCATTCGATCTGCCATCAATGTGCCCATATTTCCTACAATGTTTTGTAGTTGTTGCTATTAAAATTCTTACGGGACGTATGAGGCAACATCTTTTGCAAGGGAAATAAATCTACCATCACCCTTTTCACCCGCTTTACTTTTTTCCCCACCTATAACTATATTATGCGACATTCTTCCGCACAACTTCCGCACAAAAACACCCTTTCAGAACCGTCGTTGTTATAGCAAGATTGTCGCAACATATGTAAATTGTCAAATCTTTATAGGTAAATTTAGGTCATAGTCGTTGCAATTGCGACGACCGTGACCTAAATATAAAAAACAAATATTGTTATATTTAGGTCACTTTGTTGAAGACGGGAATGGTTATAATAGTCAATTTGTCACTCTTGCGATGAACGTTGACTATATCAATTTAGACTTTGTTAAAATGTATAACGGTCAATATGGATAGTATCAAAAAGTGTAACGGTTAATAGTGAGCATCGCTCTTACGAAGAACACACAAGTGTGTCAAAATAGATACAACAATCCACCATATTGATTATCATCGCAAAACATACGAACATTTGGTTCCGTCGATAGAGCGACGAATACGGGGTGGATTAAGATCAAAATTGAAAAATTGAACTTTTTCTCTAGTACTTTCGTCGCAAGTAGTCGTCACAATTTTTTCAATATGTATTAGTGACAACACTTAACAGAGCACTTAGCCAACAATATGCACTAGTTCTTGAATCTCATTCACATTACATATTAAACCCTTAGTATAGATCAACACAGTGATAATACAGATCAAGTACTTTCCATCACTTAGCACATAGAATTAAATCAGATCTAGCATTCCTTTACCATTAATAGAGCACTAAGCATCCATACATCCATCCAACATATATAAAGATCAATACACTAGTAGATAAACAACATAACCAACATCAACAACATTGCACAAAGAACATCAACATAGGATATACGTGGTTCACCTTAGTGTGGGGCTACGCCCACCAACTTCTTCTTCTTCTTCTTTACCAGTCTGTAATCTCTTACATGCATCTGCTCCTATGCACAAATCCACAGAGCCAAACTGTAGAGGAAAATATATTTGCGCGCAGCTTGCCAGATCCACCTTCCCAAAATCAGGTCAAGGCACAAAGCCAACTCCTTATTAGCACATAACCTTACATACTCAACCAGATTTCACAAAGAAACTTACAATCTCCTGCACTAAGCCAATCATACCGTGCAATAATCCAATTGTACTCTCTTCTTACATCGCCTAGAAATTTATTTATACATTTACAAAAGGCCTAAACATGGGTAAACCCATGGGTCGACATCCCATACATGTTACATAAACCCCAATAACCCTTTTCTTGGTCCAAAATCCCGCAAAACAAGCGAGATCCCACGATCTCTGCTTTGTCTGGGTGCTCCATCTTCGACCAGCCTATCGAAGTCCCAAAAATGGTCAAACATGACCAATTTTCTCTCAAAACTTGGTTAAGGGCCAACAAGCCCCCAACACTCACCTATGACTTGTCTTGAGTCACTCAGATCTGGGCAATACTGCTTCAACTTGTTGTTTCTCTAGAGCCTCCTACTCAGTGAACTCCTAAATCAGTTGCTCTGTAACAGGCCCTTCTAGGTGTTGTTCCACTATCACAACCATTTGGTCTAGCTGTGAGCCTTGTCCTTTATCTTCTTCAAAAATCGTGCAGGATTCATCCTACATCGACTATAGTCTTTATGTCACTTCCATGAATTTGCTTTGGATAGCAGTAATCTATTGATGAACTTTCTGTTGTTCTTGTGATATTTTGATCTTCTCAACTGTAGTAAGCAACTTCATCGGTGCTTGCACAATGGATGCCTGCTGCTTCACCTCTTGTAGCTGTGCTTCCAGTGTCCTCAGCTTCGTATCTTCTACAAGGCTCTCATAGGTTTTCACACTTCGATCACTCAATTTATTACACTCTTAGGTGAGTGTCCTGATTATTTCTACTGTGCTCTTGGAGATTTCTTCCCTCTGATCGTGCACTTCTTGTAGAGTGATTGGCACTATTTGGATCTCTAGCTCCATTACCCTTGCTTGAAGTTGATGAATGGCCTCAACGAGCTTCCCCACTTTTATATTGGTTGACTCTTCTTCCTCTTGCGCCAATACCAACACAAAGAAAAGTGATTTAGTCACTGCCTATTTGATCGCAATATTCTCTACGAGCAATTGGTCCTTTTCTTCCTGTATATTCATGTTGTTCTTCCTGAACTTCTTCTGAATTTCATCATTCTCCTTCTACGCAACTCGAAGTTGCTCTAGGACCTCCTCCTTTTATCGCTTCAAGGCCTTTGTGGCCTGCTCCTTTTCTTCTTGGACTCGACGAAGTCGAGCCTTGATTGCATCTGCTAGCCTTCGTAATTAGGTGGGTGCATCCCCCATTTCTTCAATTTCTGATGATGAAGGCATAGTAGGTATTGCACAGCTAGAATAGATGGATTGTTGTATGTCCTTTATCTCTTTCTCTATCCTTTCATACAATGTTTCTTACTTCTCTTCATGTCTCTGCAAGATATCCTCAGAAGCATCCTCCATGGCTGCGATGATGAGATCGACGTCGTCCACTGTGAGAAAATTATTTTACTAGGGCTTATTGGCTTGGGTCTTCTTTATTGCTGATGGTTTTTGTGGAGAAACCTTCCTTTTCTTTGATGTCTCAGCCTCTGTAAGGGGATCCTTCGGGGGTGTAACTTCACCTTTTTCTTTCTTGTCTCCTTCTTCCCCTCCTTCTTGGTTCACTTCATCTCCTCCTCCTTCTATAGGTGAATCGGGCCTACTTTCCTCCGATTCATTGTCCTCCTTATCGATTTATATGCTCTGGACTTTCTCTTTTTTCTTCTTTTTCTTCTATCCATCATGTTTGACCCGGGTAACCAAGGGACTTCCGATGATTTTGGGGTCGGAGAGTTATACATCTTCGACCGGTACAAGGAAATCTGTTGGCCATTCCTTAGTGATATCTTCCATGTATTCATTGGTCAACTTATAGTAGGACTGTAACTCCTCCTTACTCTCATCTATGTGCACGGTGATGTAGATAAAGTGTCGATCTGTGCAAAAGTTCACTAGAGGCATGTATTGATGAAAAGTATTTGGGGTCATTCGTGGAAATGCCTCAATGGCATGCTGTAGCTATAGGTAGTAAGCATGGAACACCGCGTTCTATTGCCACTACTTCGCCACATCATTCATGTACCACAAGGTGGAGAACCTCATGGCCAACGACTCTGATGGCTCAACTTCCGAGAAGGATGCTCCTTCTGACATTTTCCAGGCGAGAAATGAAATCAATACTAATAACCAACTAAGGTGAAACTCATATCCTTGATCCTGCGCTTCACGAAAGTCCTTCTCCAACTCGTTGACGAGGTAAATCTCCCAATTCATTTGCATTCCTTCGACACACTTCCCTGCAAGGTCTACTACGAATCCAATGACTTGTGTCAAAAGGTTTTTTTTGACAAGATTTCCATCTATAAGCTGACAAGCTAGATGCATTGCACCATCCTAGATGGAGGCTACCTTGTAGCCTCGCTTTCCCTTTTCTACATCGCCATAGTCTTCGTTTATACACTATGCCAAGGAGCGATCTACAACCTTCCTTGGGTATAAATGATGAGGGTCCAGTCCATGAATGCTTAGTCCTGTGATGAGGTGGATCAATGTCAGATCCATAGTGGCGTGCCTATCCAACCATACATAGCCTCTGTGATAGAACGACAGGAGGAGTTTAATGCATGCATTAACCTCCTGATGTTGGCCAAAGTGAGGGATCTTCATCACGTTTAGGATCGTCGATTGCGTGAGATCCTTTATCCACGGTTGGGAGACTATGTGCTTCTTCTTCCCAGTCATATTCATCAAATACCGAGCGGCATGAGCATCACAATGGAACAATTTGTTGGCACAGGGGTAGACCCAGGGTTCAATGCTTCAACAACGCACCAACAAAACACTAACTATCGGACCTTTTGACAACACCTGCGAAGAAGATGAAGTCTCACCCAAGGTAGATCCAGAGGGGGTTGTGGGACTCAGGTGTCTACAACCAAGCTGGGACACAGATATGTGATTACAACACTTAACATAACACTTAGCCAACAATATGCACTAGTTCTTGAATCTCATTCACATCGTAGATTAAACCCTTAGTATAGATTAGCACAGTAATAATATAGATCAAGTACTTTCCATCACTTAGCACATAGAATTAAAAAAGATCTATCATTCCTTTACCATTAATAGAGCACTAAGAATCCATACATCCATTCAACATATATAAATATCAATACACTATTAGATAAACCACATAACCAACATCAACAACATCGCACAAATAACATCAACACATGATATATGTGGTTCACCCCAGTGTGGGGCTACGTTCACCAACTTATTCTTCTTCTTCTTTATTAGTCTGCAATCTCTTTCATGCATCTTCTCTTGTGCACAAAGCCATAGAGACAAACTTTGTAGAGGACAGGAGATCTACACGTAGCTCACCATATCCTCCTTCCCAAAATTAGGTCAAGGCACAAATCCAAATCCTTATTAGCATAGAGCCTTACATACACAACTAGATTTCACAAAGAAACTTACAATATTCTGCACTAATCCAATCATAACATGCACTAAGCCGATCAAACTCTCTTTTTAAATTGCCTAGCTACTTATTTATACATTTACAAAAAGGCCTAAACATGGGTAAACCCATGGGTCGACAACCCATACTCGTTACATAAAACCTAATAACCCTTTTCTTGGTCCACAAGACTGCAAAACAAGAGAGATTGCGTGATCTCCGCTTCGCCTGGGTGCTCCATCTTCGACCAACCTATCGAAGTCCCAAAAATGGTCAAACATGACCAATTTTTCCTCAAAACTTGTTCAAGGGCCAACACTGGAAAAAAATGTGTCCTAGAAGGTTTCTGTGCGGTACATAGAAAATACACTTCCTTGGATTCATAGATATCTGTAACTCACGACATCTATCAAACATCAATCGGAGTAGCCCTATGTGATCTGTCAACAAACTGTATACGATCCAGTCATCCATATAGACTTCTAGGAACTTGTGTATGAAGTCACAAAATGATGCAATAATAATCCTGGAGAAGACCGTAGGGGTATTGTTTAGGCCAAAGGGAATCATGTTGTATGTGAATGATCCCCACTCAGTTATAAAAGTGGTCTTCTTATTGTTGTCCTATGAAATTCTAACCTGGTGATAGCTCTAGAATCCATCTGTAAAAGAATATGCTTCTTTCCCCGCAACTTGATCTAACACCTCATCACTGAAGGGTATCGGAAATGGATTGTGTACACATGTGAAATTTAAAATCCTATAGTCGACATAGGGTACATTTGTTTCTCTGTATTACTATGGGACTAACCCATTCTTGTTCTTTGATTGGAAATATTAGGCCTTCCACAAGCATGTTGTCTATTTCTCTTTTGAACTTTTCTTTTACCTTGGTTTTGAGATGATATAGTTTGTGCTTCATGGGTTTTGAGTCAGGTTTTGTCTTGATCTTCATTTCCCCCATGGTTCCTTTTATGCCTTTCAATTATGAGAAGGTTTTTGGGAACAATTCCTCATATTCCCACAATAGACTCTGGATTTCATTCATGGCTTTCTCATCCTAGTAATCCCATATAGAAGCTATCTTAGGATGCTCTTTTCTCCCTATATTTACTTTCGACAACTTTAGAGGATGGGTATAGGTACTACTGGTATGAATGGGTGTAGTATCTTGGATTTCCCTAATGCCTACAATTTATTTGATATTGGGGTTCCTAAGTTATTCTAACTCATTAGGTTCTTCTAGGTCTTCATCAACTTTACAATAGGCTATCGGCATTCTGGAAAGGTTGTGACCTCTATTGGACTGAAGCAATTGGACATGGTATGAATACAGTACTGGGCTTAGTCTAAGTTCACAATTGTTAGTAAATACCACATCCCAAATTATTTGAAGGATTGAGTGAAGCTCAAGGGTCCTATCAGTAAAAGAGAAGTCTCTACAAAATTGGTCTTCTAGTGTTTTCCAACGACTCGTTTGTCTTCTGGTCTCTTCATGAATGTACCAGGTTTTTGGAATTGCACCTAATGAGTGGAAAAATAAGTGACCCAATAGCCAAGAGGGTACTTGCACAAATTTCCATTGCTTTATGCAATGCCCAACATGCATTCTGGGGTCAGTCTGCCCATCGAACAATTGCACACCATGAAAATTTGTGTTCATCTCTTCTATCACCTGATTTCTTCTAATAAGTCTGTATCAAATAAATCTCTTTGTTTCATTCTAATCCATAAGTGAAGCTTTGTGATTGGCCGACCACCTGGATGGGGTATCCTTCAAATATATATCCAGAACCGTGATCCTTTTCTCAGGTGAAATTTTTTCGTCTATATCAATGAGAAATATATTCAAATGTGAAGTACCATCATATTTGTTTAATTCCTCATCTCGGTCCCAATCCATCTCGTTTCCATGATAGTTGCGCAACATCTTGAAAATATTTCATATGAAATTTTCTACCAAGTATCAAAAACTAGTTTTGGTTCCTCCTTAGTTCACAATATACTCCACCAACTTACAAATCCATCTGAAGTGGGTTTGATGTAATATGTGTTGGAAAATGTTTAACAAGTAGCATATGCTTGTCATTGATGGCAAGTACATCAATGAAGATGGCATGGGTGCAGGAAGAATGTACAAAGGATTGTTGGCATGTTTTACAGGCAGCATAGACTTGTCATTGATGGCAAGTACAATAGTGGAGATGGTAGGATAAGAAGGATAAAAATCCCTTGGGGATTCAGACGTGAAATCTCAGGAGGAACAACGTTGAAGAAAACGCGCGTAGCAAAGGTAAAGCTCAAAGTACAGGAATTTGCAAAAGAGAAGGGTCGTCAAATTTCTCGAAAGAACGAGGGCCGTCAGATCAGACAGAAGTTGTACGAGGTTTACCATCGGGAAAAGCCAAGGTGAAATCCCGACATAATCAGGACCGTCTATTTGTATGGACGCGTGGCAGCCAAGAGTCTTCATAGGAGATTCGGCGATTGGGACTTTGAAATGTCCAGTTCACTCAACAACGAAAACCCCGAAATCGCAATTTGATCGCAGCCGTTAAATCAAGAAGAGATCGGGACCATCCACGTGTAGACAGGAGGCTTCATAAGAGATTCGGGGATCGAGACTTTGAAATGTCCAAATCACTTGACATCGAAAACCCCGAAATCGCGATATGGGATTTCGCGATTTAATCGCAGCCGTTAAAGAAAGCTTGAGATATGGACCGTTGATTTTTCTCATCGGAGAATCGGGAATTGGAGTTTCACGAGTCTCGTGAACAATGACAACGAAAACCCTAAAATTGCGATATGCGATTTCGCGATGTAATCACAGCTGTTGGATAAGAAGTGCATCTAGATCGTTGATCCAACTCACGTCGGTAGACCACGTCACCCAGGGACACGTGGCACAACCAGAGGATGACAGGTGTCAGGCAGATCTAACACTTTAGGCTCATGCAATTCACGAATCAGAGTGACACGTGGCAGGATCTAACATGTGT
>ML795529.1:742502-756598 GCA_009831015.1 Picea engelmannii
GTGTCCCAAGACACAGGAGGAGATAGAATACATGTCCAGGGTCCCATATTCATCAGCAGTTGGTAGCTTGATGTATGCAATGGTTTGCACAAGACCAGATATTGCACATGCAGTGGGAGTTGTGAGCAAGTATATGAACAATCGAGGTAAAGAACATTGGGAGGCAGTAAAGTGGATTCTCAGGTATTTGAGAGGTACTACTACACACGCATTATGTTTTGGAGGTTCAAACACTTTTCTATAGGGATATGTTGATTCATATATGGCAGGTGATAAAGACAGCAGGAGGAGCACCACAGGGTATGTTTTTACTATAGGTGGAACAACAGTAAGTTGGATTTCGAAATTGCAAAAGGTTGTTTCACTTTCAACAACAGAGGCATAGTATGTTGCTGCTACAGAGGCTAGTAAAGAGATGATTTGGTTACAAAGGTTTATGGAGGAATTGGGAAAGAAGCAGGAGAACAACTAGTTGTACTGTGATAGTCAGAGTGCCATTCACCTTGCAAAGAACTCATCCTTCCATTCGAAGACTAAGCATATACAGTTGAGGTACCACTTCATACGATCTGCTTTGGAAGATGGACAATTGAAGCTGGAAAAGATACACACTAGCCAAAATCTGGAAGACATGTTAACAAAGGGAGTAACTAGGGAGAAACTGAGTTCCTGCTCAGTTTCAGTTGGTCTTCAAGAATGAAGATGAAAATGAGAAATTTTCCAGGTCCAAGAAGGTTCAGAGTCCAGCATATACAACAACAGTGAAGTTGTTGAGATCAGTCTCCAAGTGGGAGATTGTTGGTTGTGGAGCCTGATTATCTTCCTGATTCATAGGTCCTTGATTTCAGCCGTGTTTATACCCCATGAAGTATTTACACCCCAGAATTATGTACACTCTTCCACGCGGGGGAGTGCAGAAGGGGGGTACCCCCTCTGCGGGGTTCGGGGGGGCTATCCCCCTGGCTGGGGGGTCTGGGGGCAAGAAGGCCCCCAACGGAGGTTCGGGGGAAGCATCCCACGATGGGGGTTCAGGGGCAAAGCCCTCGAAGCAAAAATTGCCTTGTAAAAGTATATTGTAATTTCATTGTAAATCTGAACCGTTCATTATAAGGTCGTAGATCTAATGGTAGAGATTATGTTAGGGTTTTTTGCCCTAGAAGGAAACCCTCTTTTATGAGGGAAATGTATCGTGGCTATGATTGATGGTGAATATTGTATTCTGAGAGAGGATACTGTTAGAGAAAGAACATGAAGTTACATCAGGTTTTGTTGTAGGTTGTATCCCTTCATTTGCTGGATAATAATAAAGGAAGGACCTGTCAATTTCTCTGGTGGACGTAGCCCACACTGGGTGAACCACATATATATGTGTCTCTCTTGTATTGTGTGTCTTCTGTGTTTTGTTTCTGCATTTGTTTTATTTTATTTCTCCACGGTCCTATTTTTCTAACATACTCATGGGGTCTTCTCGAGTTTACAGGATTTCTGGGTGCGGGAGGTGAGGCAGGATATTGAGAAGCCTTGGGTTTAAGGGTGACTTTAGTAGGATTTCCCATTATTTCTGGAGCAGATTCACCTCTAAATAGTTCTACTGCATCTTTGAAAAATAGTTTTTATTTCAAACGATCATACCTGTCATCCTTGGGGGATGCTTTCTGAATCTTGGGTCGATTGTTTGCATCTAGCCCAATTTTTTCTCCTCTACGAGTGATGATGTTGAATTTGGGTAGCCTTCCTTCGAACTCTCTCCTGGGTTCCAAGCCTAATAGGTTATCTCCTCTTTGTTGAGCATGATCCTCCCACTTTGTGATCAGATCTGGGCACTCTTCCATTGTGTGAACACCGTGTCCATCTCGGATGAGGACAATATCTGTCCATATGTCCTTTTTCATAAAAATTATAACATCGATCTAGTCCTCTTCCTCTGGTCATCCCTCCTCTAAATCCACCTGTACCACCACTTCCCTAGACTCTCCCCATCCCTTGGGGTGTTTCGTTTATCCTGAATGCAATATGGTCTAGTCTTTTGATAAGTGCATCTAATTCTTGACACTAGTTTGTAGCATGTGGCATGGACCCACATATCTCACAATGTATTGTATTAGGTGTAGGTGAGTACTTCTATAGAATGGGGGAGTGTCTTGGTGCATGCCCCTGAGTCTGACAAATTTCATTGTATTCGGCTATCTGAGTGGGTTGGGATCTTGGGAAAGCATGGTATTGAACCAGTGCATGAAATGATGGAGTTGTTGATATGCGTGCAAATCCTCACATTGGTCCTATAGGGGGTGGACCATTCCTCTTACCCACAGACAATCAATTTATAGATGACCCTATGTGTAGCATCCTGTACACCAAACTTGAGGTTACACTAGCTTGAGTGGAGTTAATTCCTGGACCTTCTCCGTGAGTGCAGATATCTGTCCTTGGAGGTTCGACATGCTTGAATATACCAGAGGTCTAGTTATCCTTAGGCTCCTTGGGTATCCCGCCATGGATTCAATCTTCATTGATTGTTTCAAAGACTCTGTTAGTGTGGCTATTCTCTATTGCATCAAGGGGAGTCATGTCAAGGGTAGAAACCCTCGGATGTACCAATCCTTTTGATGGTATTCATGAATTGGGTGCACCAATATCCAAATAATGTCTGTAAACGTATGGCTATATTCCCATGTGGACTCCCCCTCTCTCTATTGAATATCGTGCAACACAGAGAGAGCTTGTTGTTATGACTGAGGTAACTTGAATTCAACAATGAATTTCTAGTGCACCTGGTCAAGGGTAAAGGCATGTCCTTGCACCCCAGGCTCAATATCCTTCATGTACCATTTGAGGGAATGACCCCTCAAGGTAGTCTATAATTCCACTAACTTATTCACATCCAGGGTCCCTTTGGACCTCCATATGGCCTCACATAAAAACCAATGCTATTTTATGTCATAATCCCCTTTCCCATAGAACTATGGGTATCATGCAATCAAACTTCCCATGTTTCCAACCATTTCTGGTGTTCTTGTTCATATCAAAGTAAATCCTAATGGCCTTGGTTGAGATCTACCAGAAGACCCTACTATCCTCCCATGTTTTACAGTTGTGGGTCTTGCTGAATTAACTGAGTTCGATGAAATTGTATTTGCATGAGTATGAGGTACTGAACTTACAAAGGGAATTGGAGGCACCTAGGGGACGAGCAACTCAGAGATGGTTCAATTGAATATTGGGTGGGTTTCTTTGATCTACGAGGTCACATTTTCTTGTAATGGAGCAACCTTATCCACTTCGTGGTCAAATCCTCTTGATATTGGGGCCGAATATTCTCTGTCTTTCACAAGATCTAGACTTCCTTTGTCCTCTCTTGCTTATAAAACTTCCTCGTCTTGTCCACTCTCTAGGGGACTTCTTTCTTTTTGCACTTATTTTTCCTACAATCTTAGACTGACCAATATTTCTTATCTTTGAAACTTCTGCAACTCTTCTGAATTTCTTTCATCCATTCCTCCTGGTATGATTTCTTTCTGCAACACTTTGGACTGCTTCACTTCTATCTTTACCTTTCCCTGCCACAATTTCTCAATTATGGCGGCTCTCCTCAGGACACACTCACTTCTTGTGGTTTTCTCTTCCCCCATCTGTCAAATAACCCATTCCCCTTCTTAGGTCATGAACCTACCCAGAGATCACCGCACCCCGAGCACATGGGTTTAGGCTTCCATCTCACACGAGGGAACAAATAAAATCCTCTCTTCCACCAAAAATGCCTTGATCAAGAGGGGAATTTCCCTCAACAATTTTCCCTATGCCCCTTTATTGAATATTTATTCTTCTCATGCAAAATATTGGTTGTTCTCCACTGAAAAATCGGTGATATAGCCTTCCAGGGATGTAGAAACCCAAAAATCCATTTCTCGAGTAATCTGGTGATCCAATCGGTGAAGCTCCGCTAGCCTCTCTATATCCAAAGAACCAATTTATTTAACCCGTTCTTTGAACTCTTGTGCTTCTTGTAGCTAATCTACCGAGTGGAACAAATTTTCCAGAAATTCTACCCAGAAGATCTCATATTGGTCATTTGATATCTCCTAGTAGAAGATAGAATCCTTGGCAGTGTCCCATTTCATATTCTGTAACCTCTTCTTCCTTCAATATGAATGCATCAAACTTACATTCCCATGACTTCCAAACATTAGAATTGTGGATCTGTGGAAGCATTCTCCTTACAAGTTCCCTTGTAAATTCAGGGTCACGACAATGAAACCATTTTGTTGGCGCAAATTTGTCAGATCAGGGTCCTCTTTAGGTTACCAAAAAAGGGTACCGATGTAGTCTAGTTCGCTGACATTTTCATCTTTCTGAAAGGAAATAAGTCTCACCCGAAGTGCAACTGAGACATGTTGATTAAGGTTTGTTTTCATTGATGTCAACCCTTGAAGAAAGCCCGATAGCACAAAGGTTTGGGTAATGGACCCAAGTTTGTTTGATGTAAAGATGACTCATTATTATCTTGTCATGGTTGATAAGAAGTAAAGATGGATGAACTCCAAAGTGGTCCCATTATGGTGAAAGCCCTCACGGGAAGACACATTGGAGAGTGAGAGAACCCATGCTTAATTGTGGAATAATGAGATGAAGGACAATGAATTTGTTAGTGAAACTATCCTAGATGGATAGTGCTTGTCATGTCATTTCCAGTAGTATTTGAAACGTCACATAACTCCTCACGGTTAGAGAGTTACGACCATGTGAAGTTGGAGAACCCTCATGAGTCTTATAGAAGCCCCCAAGAGTCAAAGTGCCTTGCAAAAGTAAATTATTTTAAATGGAGAAGCCCTAAAATAAGGAAAGTGTAAGGCTACATGAAGAAATAAATAAGAGGCAAAGATCATCATTAAATACACACTTGTACATATTGTATATCTATATTCTTGTGTAAAGCTAATTGTAAATACTTGTGGATACATCTGAAGTGGCGAACGTCTGAGGTAGTACAAAGGGTTGATGACAAAAATATCAGAATTGCAACGAATACAAGAAAACCCTATTTTCTGATTCGTACGTGGGTTGTTTGTGTATACGGTGAGTACATGTACGTGGGTTGTCTGTGAATAGGGTGTGTACATACGCGGGTTGGTTGTGTATAGGGTGCGTACATGTACGCAGGCTGTCTGTGTATAGGGTGAGTATGTACGCGGGCTGGCTTTGTATAGGGTGAGTACATGTTGATAAAGCCATGGAAACTTGAGAAGATAAAGATGAAGAAGTTCTAGATTGTGATATCAAGCTCCCAGGAAAGTCTAAAGTGCTCATATACATCAGATCCATCCATTGGTTCAAAAGGTATGTCTTATTTCTACAAATAGTTGGATTTTGATGTATGCATGAGGAATGGAAATGGAAATTTGAGGATTCTCCCTAGAGAGACTAGTGGATACATGGGATCTTCTGTATAAGTCAGATCTACAGAAATACAGTGCTAGTATGTTCATCATTGATACTTCTTGTGAGGCACATCTTGTATTTCTTGGCATATGGCTAAGGGTTTTTATGGTACATGGTTGAGATATTGTATTTGTTGATGTATTGAGAGTTTGAATATCATAAAGGGTTTGATGACTAAGATCATGTGAATGAAAGTATACTTGTTCATGATTTCACACACCTATATGGCATATGACTAGAGAAACATATTTGTATTGAGTAAATGTTATGTATAAGAATGCATGCATAGGGTGCAGTTACAGTTTGGATATAGTGACAGGTTATAGATCTATGTGAAAGAAGTTATAGAGGGTCAGAAGTTTTCAAGTGAAAGGAAACCCTAGTTCCATAAGGTATACACAGGCTGCATAACAATTAGGGCGCATACATACATGGGTTTCATAAGAGATAGGGTGCGTACATATGCGGGCTACAACGCTATAGGTCACGTACCTATTGTATTTTGTAGATACATGTTTAGTTCAGGTACATATTGATTATAGGGCAGTTTTACAGATTGGATACAGTTTAGTGTTACAGGTTGATACAATTGTACAACATTATATCTAACAGTGACAGGTTGTGAGTGGTTCCATCATTCTACTTATACTTCAGGGCGGTTGGACGGGGCAAGGACAGGTGGTTGTAGCCACCTTCCGGTTGTAGCCAGAGAACATAGGGGGTTGTAACCTCCTTCTGGTTGTAGCCAGAGCATTGGGAAGTTGGAGCTTCCCTCAGATTGTATCTTGAGAAACTAGGGGGTTGGAGCCTCATTCCAGTTGCAGCTGGAAAACAAATAAAGTTGGTGCTTCCAATGAATGTAATTCTTCAAAACATATAAGAAAAAGCATTTTTTGGTTTTCTCCCGCTTTGGGTTTCCACATAAAACACTGGTGTACTGTGTATGTGTGTGATTGTTCATTTCTTATTGCTCATTATTGGATAATAATTATACATTGATATAACACTTGGATTATTTGGTTAAAAAGGATTATAATTGCACTATTACTGATTCACCCCCCCTCTCAGTAATCCAACAATTGGAATCAGAGAAGGTTCCTTTAGAAATCAATTTAACCACTGAAAGGTAGATCATGGAGAGTACCAACTTGTATAAAAATGGAATACCACATCTTGATGGACATAAGTATTCTTTTTGGAGCATAAGGATTAAGACATATATACAGGCACAGGGATTTCAAGTTTTGAAATCAATTGTATATGGATACACAGCACCAACAGTTCCACCAACAAATGACAAAGCAGTGAAACTCGATGAGAATAATTCCAAAGCCAAAAATGCACTTTTGAATGGTCTCAGTGATACGATATTTACCAAAGTTTCACATTGTAAATCCTCTAAAGAGATTTGGGACAAGCTTTGAAATATTTATGAACGTGATACAAAAGTAAAGAAACAAAGCTTCAAATTTACAGAGGTTAGTTCAAACAACTAAAAATGAAGGAATATGAGAATATTGAAACCTACTTTTTACGAGTCAATGAAACAGTGAATGCAATCATAGGATTGGGAGAAGAAATCGAAGAATCTATAATTGTTAAAAAGGTACTAAGATCTCTTCCTATGAGATTTAACCCTAAGATATCAACACTAGAAGAAAGATCAGATCTAAAATCCATAAGCATGGATGAAATGCATGGAATCTTCACAACATATGAAATGAGAACTGAGCAGGAAAATCTAGATGTAAAAGAAGCATCCTTCAAAGCATCCAAAAGATCAAAGCAAAATAAAAAGGAACAAGAAGAATATAGCAGCACCAGTGATGTCTTGGAAGATGATGAAGAAGTAGCCAACTTCATCAAAAGACTGAACAAGGGAACCGACTGTAGGTATAGAGGTAAGCTTCCTTTAATTTTTTTTAATTGTGATGGTATTGGTCATTTTGATAACAAATGTCCTCATAAAAAAAAGATAAATTATGAAGGTTACTCAAAAGGAAAACACACATATAAAGTCAAACTAACTACAAAGAAAGTTTTCAAGAAAATCTTATGCACCAAAGAAGACATCTCATCATCATATGAAGATGAAGTTAGTGACAGTGAGACAAGAAGAGTTCTATTCATGGCAGTAAAAGACTCTAACAAAGAAGACTTCAAATAAGAATATGAATAAGACAAAGAAGAAATTGAAGAACTAGAAGTTGATTTTCGAGAAGAATTAATGTGCGCCATAAAATTTATCAGAAGATAAAAGAAGAAAAACAATAAACTACAAGCAGAACTAGACAAGAAAGAAGACACTCAAGAACTAGAACAAATGATCACAAAATTGAAGGTTCAAATAGAAGAAGATAAAATAATTGAAGAAGCACTCTAAGAATAGCTATAAGAAAAGGACTGGATCATCAGGAACTTGAAAGAAGATATTGTCACATTAAGAAAGGATATTCAAAAGAAAAACATGCGGAATAGCTCAAAAGTTTTGAATGACATTATCAACAGTCAAAAATCTCATTTTGACAAGACCATACTTGGATACAATCAGAAAGAAAAGGGATCAAGCTCCAAAACAACAGAGCAAGAAACATATGCAGAAAGAATCAAAGGGGATAGGAAGATATACAAGGAAGATTACAAGGACACTCCTCCACCAAGAAGATTCAAATTTCAGAATCAACAACAAACAGATAGGCCTCAAGTAGAAGAAGGATTCATAAGAGCACCTCCTTTCAGAATATCTTCAACTCCCAGGTATCAAACTATATTTTTTGGTTTATGTTATGCATGTAATAATTTTGGACATAAAGTTGTGAATTGTAGAGCTAACAACAGGAACAATAACAACTTTGAGAGTCATACACAAAGGGGTTATTCAAGAAGACCTAGTGAAACACAGACAATAAGTTACAACATGTTTGAATCTTTGAGAACTAAAGTGAATTGTTACAAATGTAACAATTTTGGACACATGTCCAAAGAGTGCATAATGGCAGTCCCTCCTAAAGAACCTCAACATAACGACAATAGTCACAGATAGGAACCTCAGAAAAGGACATGGATAAGAAAGCAAGATCAATATAGCAATGAAGAATGCACAATTTCTCTAACATCTAAGAAGAAGAAACACGGTTGGTATGTTGACAGTGGGTGTTCAAAACACATGACAGGTGATAGAGACAAGTTTCTTACATTATGAAAGGAAAGAGATGGATCAATATCCTTAAGAAATGATGATTCATTCAAAATCATTGGAAAGACACAGTTCAAATTGGGAACAAAAATGAAAAGGCAGAAAATGTTATACTAGTAGAAGATATGAAACATAATCTTCTAAGTGTGATTCAAATGTGTGACCAAGGTCATAAAGTTACTTTCAATTCACGAAAGTGTGAGATAAGAAAATAAAGTTCGGGGAAATTGATTTCTACAACTGCAAGAACTTCAAGCAACATATATGTGTTAAGTGAAATTGGAAATGAAAAGTGTTGTCTAGGAAAGGAAGATGAAAGTTGGCTATGGCACAAAAGAATGGGTCACATACATTTTGATAACCTTGTCAAAGTTAGCAAAACAGAAGAAGTCAGAGAAATGCCCCAGATCACGAAACCAACCAACACTTCACAAGCATTGTCAACAAGGAAATAAAACAAAGACTAGGTTTAAATCAAATGAATATTCAATGACAAGACCATTGGAAATTGTGCATATTGATCTAGTTGGACCAACTAAAACAATGAGCTTAAAAGGTGAGAAATACTTCATGTTATTAGTTGATGATTATACAAGAATGTCTGTAGTCTTCTTTCTCAAGAACAAGTCAGAAGCTTTTGAAAACTTCAAGATATACAAGGAAATGGTTGAAAATGAAATGTATTCAAAAATCAAATGATTAAGATATGATAATGGAGGAGAGTTAACCTCAAAGGAATTTATGGACTACTGCAACAATCATGGAATAAAAGACAATTATTTGTTGCTAGGACACTTCAACATAATGGAGTTGTTGAAAGAAAGAACATGACAATACAGGAAATGGCTTGAACAATATTAATGGATTCAAAATTGACATATATTTTTTGGACACAGGTAGTGCATACAATAAATAACATTCAAAACAGAGTAATGCTCAGAAACAACACTGAAAAAACTCCGTACGAACTATGGAAAGGAAGACCAGCAAATCTAAAACGCTTCAGAGTTTTTGGAAGAAAATGCTATATCAAAAGAGAAGATGGATGAATTGGAAAGTTTGACTCTCGTGTGGAAAAAAAAAGTACTTGTTGGTTACTCAAGTACAAGGAAAGCATACAGGTGTTACAATCTAAGATTAAAAAAAGTTGTGGAAATCATCAATGTAACAATTGATGAAACAGGTAGACCAGAATCAAAGGAAGAAAATGAATCAATGAAACAACCCTTAGAAGAAGAAGTAGAAGATGAAAAAGAAGTAGAAGTGGAAGATGAAGAGAATCTAACAGAAGCAGAAGAGTAAGTTCAACAAGTGTCTCCAAAGACACCCAGTAAACGAGTACAGAAGAATCATCCTTCAAATCAAATTATCGTAAACAAAGATGCATGAGTTGAGACTAGAAGAAGAATCCGTTCACCAGAACAAACACACCTAGCACTCTTATCTACAATTGAACCAAACTATTTTGAAGAAGCCATCAAGGATGAATTTTGGAATAAGGCCATGGATGATGAATTTGATCAAATAGAGAAAAATGACACTTGGGAACTGGTTCCAATACCAAAGAATAAGAATGTGATTGGCACAAAGTGGGTATTCAAGAATAAATTAAATGAAGATGGACAAGTTACAACGAACAAAGCTAGATTGTTATGTAAAGGATATGCACAGGTTGAAGGAATCGACTTTGAAGAGACATTTTCTCTAGTTCCAGAATGGAAGCAATCTGTTTGCTTTTAGCTTATGCATGCTCCAAAAATATTAAAATGTATCAGATGGATGTAAAATCATGTTTTTTGAATGGGGAACTTGAAGAAGAAGTCTAGATTGAACAACCGGAAGGATTTCAGTTGTCAGAGAACACATATTATTTTTTGTAAGTTAAAGAAGGCCTTGTATAGTCTAAAACAAGCTCCTAGAGCATGGACCTCTAGACTGGATAAGTATATGCAGTAGGTAAGGTTCAGAAAAGGAAGTGAAAACAACAACCTATACATCAAGGTAAGTCAAGTTAATATTTTATTAGTTGAAGTTTATGTTGATAATATTATTTTTCGTAGTGATGATGACAGGTTAAGCCAGAAATTTGCAAAAGATATGCAGAATGAATTTGAAATGTCATTACTTGGAGAAATATCCTTCTTTCTGGGACTTCAGATACGCCAAAGCAACCAAGGAATTTTTATTTCTCAAACCAAGTACATCAGAGAAATACTAAAGAGGTTCAAAATGGAAGATTGCAAACTAGTTATCACTCCCATGCAAACTAGTTGCAAGTTGAGAAAAGATGATGATTTGAAGTCTACAGATCAAAGGAAATATAGGTCAATGATTGGCAGCCTACTATATGTGACAACATCCAGATCAGATGTAATGCAGGCAGTTGGATAGGTGGTACGATTTCAAGCAAGACCAAAGGAATCACATGTATTAGCAGTGAAGATAATTTTCAGATATCTCAAAGGAATAGAAGAGTTTGGATTATGGCATTCAAAAGGAAAGGATCTATCACTTATTGCCTACATAGATGCAGATTGGGTAGGTTGTATTGATGACCAACGAAGCACCAATGGAGAAACGTTCTACTTAGGTGAGTGTTTAGTATCATGGGTAAGCAAGAAACAATCATCAGTATTTTTATTTACAGCCGAGGCAAAGTATATTGCAACAACATCATGTTGTACACGGTTTCTTTGGATGAAACAAAATCTCACAGATACACAGGTTGAGTATGATGAGCCCATTCCAATCTATTGTGATAATACAAGCACCATCAATATCTTGAAGAACCTGGTGATGCACTCCAAGACGAAGCACATTCCAATCAAGTATCACTTTCTACGGAAGAAGGTTGCAGAAAAGAACATCATAATTGAGTATGTGGGCACAAAATAATAAGTGGCAGACATATTTACAAAACCACTTCCATGGGAAGCCTTTGAATATATTCGCCAGAGACTTGGAGTTATTTCTACTCCAAAATGAATTCTTTTTGAATGCTTATCTTATATGTCTTAGATTTACATAAGGAAGCACCATAAGAGGACAATTCAGTCAAGGGGAGAAACCCCGGATGGAAATATACCTTTGCCATTGATGACAATGGGTGAGAGATTTATCAGATGCAGAGGACATAGGCATGGTTCTAGGGGGAGAACATTTATCAGATGCAGAGGACAGAGGCATGGTTCCAGGGGGAGAATATTTATCAGATACAGAGGACAGAGGCATGGTTCTAGGGGGAGCATGAGTGATATGAATTCAATATTTCATCATAGTGTTTCCATCAATGCCAAAGGGGAAGATTGTTAATTAAGGTTGGTTTTCATTGATGGCACCCTTGAAGAAATCCTGGTAGCACAAAGGTTTGGGTAATGGACCCAAGTTTGTTTGATGTGAAGATGACTCATTATTTTCTTATCATGGTTGATAAGAATTAAATATGGATGAACTACAAAGTGGTCCCCTTTTGGTGAAATCCATCACGGGAAGAGGCTTTGTGGAGTGATAAAACCCATGCTTAATTGTGGAATAATGAAATGAAGGATAATGAATTTGTCAGTGAAACTATCCTATATGGATAATGCTTGTCATGCCATTTCCGGTAGTATGTGGAACATCACATAACTCCTCATGGTTAGAGAGTTATGACCATATGAAGTTGGAGAACCCTCATGATTCTTATAGAAGCCCCTAAGAATCAAAGTTTCTTGCAAAAATAAATTATTTTAAATGGAGAAGCCCTAAAATAAGGAAAGTATAAGGCTACATGAAGATATAAATAAGAGACAAAGATCACTCATTAAAGACACACTTGTACATATTGTATATCTATCTTTTTGTGTAAATATAATTGTAAATACTTGTGGATACATTTGAAGTGGCGAAATTCTAAGGTAGTACAAAGGGTTGACGACGAAATTCTTAGAATTACAATGAATACAAAAAAACCCTATTTTTTGAGGCCTACACGATCTGTCTGTGTATAGGGTGAGTACATGTACGTGGGTTGTCTTTGAATAGGGTGCCTAAATACGCGGGTTGGCTGTGTATAGGGTGCGTACATGTACGCGGGCTATCTGTGTATAGGGTGAGTATGTACACGGGCTGGTTGTTTATAGGGTGAGTACATGTTGATAAAGCCATGGAAACTTGAGAAGATGAAGATGCAAAGGTTCTAGATTGTGAGATCAAGCTCCCAGGAAGGTCTAAAGTGCTGAGATACATTAGATCCATCCATTGGTTCAAAAGGTATGTCTTATTTCTATGAATAGTTGGATTTTGATGTATGCATGAGGAATGACAATGGAGATTTGAGGATTCTACCTAGAGAGACTAGTGGCTACATGGGATCTTCTGTATAAGTCAGATCTACATAAATACAGTGCTGGTATGTTCATCATTGATACTTCTTTTGAGGCACATCTTGTATTTCTTGGCATATGGATAAGGGTTTTTATGGTACATGGTTGAGATATTGTATTTGTTGATGTATTGAGAGGTTGAATGTAACAACCCTAGTAGAATATATACTTAGGGATTATTAAGTAAAAGATTTATTAGGTAATTAATTTTTCCTACCATGTTAATAAGTAAACAAAGATTGATCTAATGATATTAATTAAGTATTTATTAATTAATTAAAGGTTATAATTTTGATTAATTAAATAATTAATTAACTACCTATTACATTTAATAACATGAGTATTAAATTTAAAATATTAATAAGTTATATTGTTTAAATTAAAAAGGTTACGTACACAGAAAGGGATAACATATTAATTATGAGGGGATAAGGTAATAAATGGGTGGATAAGAAAGTAAATGCAAGAGGCGGTGAAGGAAGGATATGGAGGGGAAGGAGGTTTACGAAGGGGATCATTCTACGGGAGATTGGGTATGGTTTTATGGGGCTCTCCTAGATTTGCAGAGAGGGGAGTTGAGTTTTGGAGTCGGATTGGATCAATATAGGCACAAGTTTGCTGGAGGTTTTGTGCATGGGGGCCAGGATATCCATATGATATCCTGGAGCTAGGTAGTTTTCCTAGTTGGTAGGGAGGATAGTAGGTTTGGGCAGTGTTGGTCAGTGCATCAGGCAGCAAGAAGGCAACAACAAGGTAGCAAGGTGAATTAGCATCAGACCCAGGTAATTTAAATTGTGTATATGTTTTATTTTGCTATAAAATTTTATTATTTGTTGATAAATTTATATGCGAATGTGCTCGATTAAAGGAATATTTGAATTTTATTGTTTTGCTCAATTAAAAGAAATTAGTGAATTTTCTGTAATCAATACTGTTATAATTTATGTAATTATTTGACGTTAAATCTATTCGGCCCCTACAATTGGTATCAGAGCATCTTAGTTTGAAATCTGGGCCTATGGGCCAAGTTCCCAGCTCCAACTCCAGCTACGCCTAACCTGCAAACCAAACACAAGAAATTTTAACACAAATATATATAT
>ML795529.1:769414-791376 GCA_009831015.1 Picea engelmannii
ATTTGTATGTACTAGCTACACATGCATTTCTTGTACATATACACTAGTAGGTATGAGTTTTCTTGACTTACTTACTGATAATGTCGGTTAATTGTTATGAATGTGTGAACCATGTTTCTTTTCCTTGTACCATAAGATACCTTGACTTCGGGACGAAGTTTCCTGAAGGGTGGGTGTATGTAACAACCCTAGTAGAATATATACTTAGGGATTATTAAGTAAAAGATTTATTAGGTGATTAATTTTGCCTACCATGTTAATAAGTAAACAAAGATTGATCTAATGATATTAATTAAGTATTTATTAATTAATTAAAGGTTATAATTTTGATTAATTAATTAATTAATTAACTACCTATTACATTTAATAACATGAGTATTAAATTTACAATATTAATAAGTTATATTGTTTAAATTAAAAAGGTTGTGTACACGAAAAGGGATAACATATTAATTATGAGGGGATAAGGTAATAAATGGGTGGATAAGAAAGTAGATGCAAGAGGCGGTGAAGGAAGGATATGGAGGGGAAGGAGGTTTATGAAGGGGATCATTCTACAGGAGATTGGGGATGGTTTTATGGGGCTCTCCTAGATTTGCAGAGAGGGGAGTTGATTTTTGGAGTCGGATTGGATCAGTACAGGCACCAGTTTGCTGGAGGTTTTGGGCACGGGGGCCAGGATATCCATATGATATCTTGGAGCTAGGTAGTTTTCCTAGTTGGCAGGGAGGATAATAGGTTTGGGCAGTGTTGGTCAGTGCATCAGGCAGCAGGAAGGCAACAACAAGGCAACAAGGCGAATTGGCATCAGACCCAGGTAATTTAAATTGTGTATATGTTTTATTTTTCTATAAAATTTTATTATTTGTTGATAAATTTATATGCGAATGTGCTCAATTAAAGGAATATTTGAATTTTACTGTTTTGCTCAATTAAAAGAAATTAGTGAATTTTCTATAATCAATACTGTTATAATTTATGTAATTATTTGACGTTAAATCTATTCGGCCCCTACATTGAATATCAGAAAGGGTTTGATGACTAAGATCATGTGAAGGAAAGTATACTTGTTCGTGATTTCACACACCTATATGGCACATGAATAGATAGAGATATTTGTATTGAGTAAATGTTATGTATGAGAATGAATTCACAGGGTACAACTACAGTTTGGATACAGTGACAGGTTACAGATCTATGTGAAAGAAGTTACATAGGGTCAAAAGTTTTCAAGTGAATGGAAACCCTAGTTCCATAAGTTATACACATGCTAAATAACAGTTATGGCACACACATACGCAGGTTTCATAACATATAGGGCACACACATACGCAGTCTGCAGCGCTATAGGTCACGTACCTATTGTATTTTGTAGATACATGTTCAGTTCAGGTACAAATTGATTACAGGGCAGTTTTACAGATTGGATATAGGTCAATGGTACAAGTTAATACAGTTGTACAATAGTATATCTCACAATGATAGGTTGTCAGTGGTTCCATCATTCTACTTATACTTCGCGATGGTTGGATGGGACAAGAAAACGTGGTTGTAGCCACCTTTTGGTTGTGGCCGGAGAACATAGGGGGTTCTAGCCTCCTTCTGGTTGTAGCCAGAGAATTGGGGAGTTGGATCTTCCATCAAGTTGTAGCTTGAGAAACTAGGGGGTTGGATCGTCCTTCTAGTTGCAGCTGGAAAACAAAGGAAGTTGGTGCTTCCAATGAATGTAATTCTTCAATACATATAAGAAAAAACATTCTGTGGTTTTCTCCCGCTTTGGGTTTCCACCTAAAACACTGATGTATTGTGTATGTGCGTGATTGTTCATTTCTTATTGCTCATTATTGGATAATAATTCTACATTGATATAACAGTTGGATTATTTGGTTAAAAAGGATTATAATTGCGCTATTACTGATTCACCCCCCCTCTCAATAATCCAACAAGACAAAAGAACTTAGAGACCTGTAAGAACAATGTTATATAGATCTATAACACATGTATATTGTTACCATTATTAAGCAAGATAGATTATTCTATTCGGATCCTTTAACACATCATACATTGATACTAGAGAACATAGTTGTATAGAACATCAAGAAAGGATAAATAAGTGTAATGCATAATAGTTAGCAGCATAATAAAATTCCAAATATACAAGAAGTAATATAAACCATAAAATTTTAAATTTTTATCTCCATTATCTTTCTATTATATTAGAAGTCTTGATCAAGAAGAATTCACAACTTTACATTAACCATCTGCCATACTCATCGTATAAGTGATCAGTAGGCACATCTCAACACAATACTAGAGCTGATCGTAATTGGTCTATTATCTTCCCCTTACTAATTACATTCCAGCTATGGAGTACAGATCAAGTTATTTCCTCTTGTTCATCTCTCCTATTTCCTTCACACACCCACACATATTACAATATAGTCGTTTCCTTTTCCTCCTTGAGAACTTGTAGGCCCTCTTCTGTTTTTTATTCAGTTCCAACTGTATTGTCCCAAAACTAATTCTGCATTGACCTTAGATTGTTTTTTGTTCCAACATATTGTTTTTGCATGTTTCCTTTCTCAACCCTCTTTTCCTTCACTTGATTGTTTTTCCAACTCCTTGATAACTTGTGCAAATTATCTTATCAAAATGAAGGGCCCAACAAGGTGATATTGTGCTCAACACATGAAAAACCATCATTAGTCGTTGACTGAGCTGTTTCCCTTGTGTTCAATATCAACAACAATCATCAAACATAGGGATTCATGCATTACCTTAGTTTCCATTTGAACCCATTGGTGGATTCCTTCTCTTTGTCAATAGTCTTCATTATTGTCTACTATTCATAGAGTATCTGTCATGCACTATTCCATCTGGTTCATGCCAGAGTCATACCTTGGTGAGGTCCTTACAATCATTTCATCTGATTCCTTCCAAATCTTTGGCCTGTTTTGCTACTCCTTGTGGTGGATGATGGGGGATGTCTTAATGCCCTCCTTCCAGTGGATCTCTTCCTATTGACTTCAACACATCTTTCTCTAGGATATGGATCTAGACTCATTATTAGTACCTTGCGGCTTGTAGTCATCAATGAAAGGTTCCCTCACTATTCATAGTGGGAATACATTAATTTCCCCTGATCAATAGATTCTATTAGGTGTTCGACATCATCTCATTTATTCACACTTGTTAGATTGTACTAGGTACCTTGAGGCCCATTATCATCATTAGTGATTTGTATCATGTTTTTTAATGGTATACATCAATGACCACTAATCAAACAGTGTCTAATTGTGTTTGAATTCAACACATTTATTCACATAGTGTAGACTCATACCACAATGGATCATTGTGAATAATTTAGGTGAAGTATGAGCATCACATTTTTTGTGATCCTACCTGATCTATATTGATTGTACCACCTTCACAAACATTGGTACTTGCAGAGGATCAGTTTTTTCACTTCATTGACTTCAGATATCCTCTGATTTCATTTTGAGACATAGCTCTACTATGTATCCATCCGTGGATATGATTTACATTTGCATGGATCCACTGTGTTTCATGGCCATGATTGCTATTTCCACTTCTATCCTTCTATCACATGGATCCACTATGTATAGTTTTTGTCTCCATGGACATCAGTTATTATTTAATCACTTATGGATCCGCAATGTAATTGATTTGGAAACCATTCTTATATCACTCTTGAGCATGGTATGCCCGACTTAGGAAGATAATACTCTTACTTGATTTCTACTAATGCTTTTTTTTCTTGGATCAACTATTCGAGAAATTTCATTGGGATTACTTTAATGCCTCCTCGCCTCTCAAATTTATAATGTATTTCATCCATCAGTTTCTCTTTTGAACTCACACATTAGGGGGCATCTGTTATGCCACAAATTTCCACACCAAATTTGCATTTGTGAGCTGGCTTAGTCCATTCCCTAGCTTGCAAATTTAAATCTCACTCTCATCCATCAATGTCATCTAAAAAACAATACTTTTGTTGGAATATGCTATTCACCTATGTGAAAATTTCATACATATGCTATTCACCCTTCTGAAAACCACGTACATATGCTATTTTCTAGTGTACAAACCACGTATACCTGGGATCATTCCTAACCTCCCCTTGGCCCATACACAATGGAATACAACCAGCCTAACCCATTAATAATGGTATATACACATATATTGAGGGCATGGATGAGGAGACAACCTAGGTGCAAGATTATGCCAATGAATTTGCAAGCTTCCCTATTTCCCTAATCCTTTGAGTAGCATCCCCCTGATCTAGAACTTGTTTTCTAACATTCCTTTCTCTCTCTTATATGACCATAGGGTATGTTCCTATCCCTTTTGGGATATTCGAGGAAGGGCCATATTGTTGAGTTGATGCATGAAGGACCAGTGGAGGAACTTGGGCGGTTGGCTTTGCAGCAGTGTCGAAGGTTGGAGTAAGGTTGTAACTACCCACTTATACTGTTTTCAATAAAAGATTTATATTTCCCTCCATATTTGTGTAATATTGTTAAATTTTCTTATGTATGCCAATTTTCTTTGCATATTTGAATTCATATATATTACATGTATAACTTGATCCTATAACTACCTTGTTGCAACATATACTTGATCTCTTTTTGCAGATTAGTACGTGCAAAGATTAGGAACGAATCAAGGGTCGAGAGCGAGGAATGAAATCAACCAATATGATAGAAGGTGTGATTTCATTTCTTCTCTATTATAATGTAGTTATTTCAATGAAATGTTTTTTCTGTGACATCAGGTTCTATCTTTTACATATGGTCAAGCTCTTTTTTGACATGACCCAAGGTCATAAGTGAAAATATCGTAAAAATTATATAAGAAAGGGGTGAGCAATATGATGAGAATAGTTAATAATATTGTGAATGTATCAAACATTGATTGAGGAGAGTTATCCTTCCATAAGGATCAATAGAAGGTGTTGCACTACCTCAAGGGTTTGATCTAATTCCTAATATTAAGGATTTCTCTTCTATATTTTATATTTAGATCCAAGGAACATAACACAAAAACTATCTTCCTAAACAAAATCTTTGTAACTCTTCTTATTGAGGCCTACTCTTATTCAAAGATGGTTATTTTAGTGATTTTTCAAAAAATGTTCTTGGTTGCATGTTTTTTTCCTCATAATATTCAAAAACTCTAATAAATCATTTTGGGATTCTATTTATTCTGTTTAAATTCCTTCTTGCTCTTAGTGATTTATTGAAGAAGGTAGTGTTCATATACTCTTGAGTGACACAATATTTGTTTTTTGCATACAATATGTTCCTTCAAGCATACCTTTTCTTGTTCTATTACAATTTTGTTCATTTACATATTTCCTCTGATCTTTCTAGCCCCGTTTTTTCTTGAATATTCGTCAGCTTCAATTTGACTCTAAGTTGTAGGAAACACCTAATTTAGCTTTCCCTAGTACCCAAAATGACTTGAAATGTTTAAATGGGTATGAAACACCTTGGAAATGGTTCCATATCTACTATATTTGTTTTATCATAAGGTATTTTCATGCAAAAAGAAATATTTTCCCATGGGTCCCATGCCCCTCTCGGGAACCTAGGTGGGCCTAAAAACTTCCAAAAAAAGTGCCCAAAATGTCACTGGAAATGGCCAAAACACTTTCAAGGAAACATTGTTGGTTGTATTGTACAACATTTCCAAATCTGGAAACATTTTATGGTATGGTCAACGATTTTCCAAATTTGGAAATGCTTTATAATATGGCTAGAAGATTTTCCAAGGCGTTTTGCCCATTTCTAGTGATGTTTCATTGACCTTTTTGCAAGTTTTTGGGCCCATATAAGTGCCTGAGAGGGGCATGGGACTCATATGAAAATGTCACCCTATGCATTCCAATGATTCTTTTTAAGAAAAAACAAATATATGGGATTGATCTTTGAGGATTTTGTCACCTTTGTAAATTTGAAAATGCTGTACAATATGGCCATTGACGTTTCCAAGGAATTTCAACCATTTCTAGTGATGTTTCATGCATTTTTTTTGGAATTTTCTAGGATGGGCCAGGTTATATCTTGTGTTTGTTTATGGATGGTGAGTAAGTATTTATTTTTGTTCTCTATTTTTCACATTTAAACTATATCATACATTTTAAGTAGAAAATCAATAATTAAATAATCAATATTTCAAGGAAATTAATCTTCACAGTAAATATTTTAGTATTTTATTAGATTTGTTGTGATGAAATGCCTAGAGGAATATCCACTATAGTTTACATATCATAACTCTCCCTCCAACCCCCTTCAAAGAACTCATGTCTTATAGTGCAAGGTTTTAGACTATATTTAGCATACTTGGTTGAGGGGGAATCCACATGGAAATCTAAGTTGGGAATTATCTCCTTGAGGAGTAAAGAAGGGAATGTAGGTTTGGAGTAAAAAAAAGGGTCTCTCCTATTCAATCCACTAGAATTAGGGGTGTATTCAATGGTTTTGAAATACCTGATAATCTAGAGAAAAAATCCCCATTACAATTCCCCGAATTAGGTTCTAGACCTATCTCCCATGTCCCAATAAGAAATTGACTAGTGGAATTATCAATTGGGGGATTAGAAGATTAAAATTTCTTACCCGATACCATTGCAAGATATTTCTAAGGAGAGAGACCAAGTAGGTTATCTATTTGTGAATGAGATGGATTTGAAGCTAAATTTTCTTTACCCAGAATAGTTTCCCAAGGAGTCTTTTGGATCCTTTATGAAGGGTTTTTTTCTTTCTAGTGAGGAATTGAAGCTTACAATTAGAGGGGTTTTCCAAACCCATACTTTCCTCTTAAAGTGGAATGAAAATGATTTTATCAGATGAACATATTCATGGAATTTCCCACACTTGAAGGGGATCCCTTCATAGTCAAGGTCTAGATATAACATTGTTGGTCCTTTTTGGATGATAATGGAGTTTTCTAGTCCTTTGGAGATGTCCAGGCCCACCAAAACCTTGACCATCTCCATGTATCCAGTATTATGAAATGAACAATGTTCCTCATAAAACAAACCCAATGAATTACCAATCTCTTTAAAGACTTCCTTAGACCAAAGAAGCACATGAAGCCCTTGCATTATTACCCATAAGGGAGTAAAATAAAGTTGGTATGAAAAAATGTCGAAATTGAGTTGGTTCTTTTGAGAAAAAGGGCCTAAGAACCCCATTTCCATCAATTCCTAAGGACCTTTTGTGCATCCTCTATTTTCCTAAATGTCCATACTAACCAATCTTTCAAAAGGACTATATACAACATGGTATATAACATGTTATCACAAAATCTGTATTTTCCAAAAGCCTAAGGAAAGTGGGAAGAGATTGGTGTAACATGGGGGAAATCATGTCACTGTCACATCAACAGGGTGCCCCTTTTTGTTTAGGAGGAGGAAAAAACCCACTCCAAGGGAGACGTCCCGAGACCTAGAGGGTTTGAGAAAGGGAAACAAATAGGGTAAACTATCCCTCTCTCTCTAGGTCACTCTAATCAGGTTTAGCTACTAAATCATGTCTTGATGGATGAAGAAAAAGGTAAAACTAAGTGTATCTTCCCTTTACCAAGACAACAACAAACATTATGGAATTTTATGAAAAACAAATGATATTAGTGCTTCGGCAAGATAATGAACTTGTAGTAAAAATTGCTAGTAAACAAGAGTATGCTACAAACGACAAATGTATAACAAAATTAAGTACAATGATAATAGCTGCAACATATATTCCAGAAAATGCACTTTCTTAGAAAATATAGTGAGATAATCGAGGTCTCAAATGATAATATTTTGTCACATGCAAGTTCCATAATTGTTTTAGCTAGAAAATGAACTTTAATAGGCTGTTGAAGATGATTATAACAACAATTGTAACAACAACAATACACCTTTTATAAAATGCACTTTATGGAGGAAATTAAGTGCATACTTTAACTTCAATTGATATTACTTTTCCCAATGCAAATTTTGGGTTGATTTAGTTAGCTGGTAGACTTGAATAGGTTGTTAGATAATGGTTGTAACAGTGATTATGACAACAAAAAGTCAACAATTAGTAGTTATAGGCTAGGTTAGTGGGTTAGGTTAAGTTAGCAAGAGTAGCAAGTATAAGTGTGAATTTTTAGGTTGATTTCTCAAGGAGATATAATTTGAAGATTAGTTCCCTACAAAGGGGTGTTGGATTCAAAGGTGGTGGCTTCCTGTTTGAGGCTGATAACACGATGATAATGAAGAGGGAATATGTGCCTAGGAGGAGCAACACCTTAAGTTATCCTAAGATCTAAACCTTAAGATAAGATCTGGCTAGGGTGTAGGCTCTTCCAGACCCTAACATATCCTTCTTCTTAGACCTTTCGAAGATTAAATTTATATGCAACAAAAACTTGATCAATGCCTCTAAAGTGATAGCAATTTAGGGCTCTAGAGACTTGACAAGTTATTAAATCAAATTAGTAAAGCTTGGAAAAATAGAAATCAAATAAATAACACCTTAAGTTCTTTACTTCTAGCATTAATTAGTCATGAAATTTTATAATCTCATATGACAAAGTAAACCATACAATTAACCATTCAAATAGATGAAAAAATTCATATTTTACTTACTTGCACCAAGAATAATCATGCAAAGAAACACTATATTTCCATAACACTTTATAAAATTGATCCAAATTGCAAAGAAAATCCTCCAAGACAAGTGTGCCTTCCTTATTTCAGCCAAGTACCCCTTAAAAGGGAACAAATTTCAGTCCCCCACTCTACCAAGTGAGTTATGATAAAAAATGAATGTACTTTTTGTTTATTTATACCAAATTAGGCCCAAAATTAATTTAAATTCAAAACTATTGGGACGACCTTACCAATTTATCCTATTTTAACAAAATTAAATAGAATTACATTTAAAATCCCATTAAGGGTGATTTCATGCTCCTCTAAGGTGACATTGATCCCCATGTGTGGGACCTTGAGCAAGAAAGATGCCATGCTATGCCTCCAAAGGCCGTAATTCATTCCCACACGTGCAATATGCCTCATTAATGCCTCCAAAATATCAAACCCTAGCCCTGGGTGACATCTAGGGATATAGTGGTAACATCTAGGGCCTCTAAGGGCTAACGTTTAGGTGGGAGGAGATAATGAACTTTCATCTAGGATTTCCAAAGTGCCTCCAAAGGAAACAAATTCCTTCTTCATTATACAATTCATCAATATCTGTCATTCCCCTTGCATGGGGTCTCATCATCCATATGTGGGCTCTAGGCCCTCATAAAGGCCAGAGCTAGTCATCTCCTCATGAATATTTGTCCACCGAGAAAATTCTTGCAAAGACAACAAGTACGCCCTCTAGGGGTCCATGAGTCACAAGTATCATAGAAAGTAAATCACATATAATAATCAAAGCACCCAAACATGTGCATCAAACCCCCCTAACTGAAACAAATGCTCAAATATGTTATACAACTTGCCAAATTTAGGTTCGGAGAGGGTATCAAGATGTCCTATTGGGTCAATAACCCCTAAGTTTAGGGTGTTTCTGAGGTGGAACCAATCCTAGTCATGTATGTGTATGAGATGATATGGGGTATACCATTGGGCATGGGGTTCATATGATGATAGGGATTGTAGAGTATTACTTATGGGTGTCTTTGTAGAGGGTGATCTTCCCTTTGTCCGCAATGCAATTTTTCCAAGCTCATTTGTTTTCCATTCTTTTTATTAGTTATTTATTTCACGTGTATTTCATGTTTCAAGGAATTATTAGGAGGCCACTATCTTGGCTTGGTGTCCATATACGACAATGTCATTCAAAAATACCTCGCATAAATGAGAAGGTTGGCTCGTGATGAGACCCTCTTCCCCTCAATCATGCAACTGAGAGCCACTACCCTGGATTGGTGACCATATGATGGTAATGTCATACCACTAAATACTTATAATCATGATAGGTCGGCTCGTGATGAGACCTAATATCCCCCAACTAACAACTTGATTATTTATTATCGTTCATTTTGTAGATCCCCCATTTTTTATAGAGAAGCATTTCATTTCTTTTTCGGGGATCCCTGGATTGGATTTTATGATTGGATTTTATCTTTTTCTAGATACTTTTACCCTCAAGGCCTTTAGTCCCTTCTTCCCATAAGGTAAGGTACAATCCCTTCTTGGTTCAATACACCTGAATATCCCAAAGGCTAGGGATCTAGAAGGAAAAAGAATGGAAAGTGATAAGTATGGTAGGGAACAAATGCTGACCTTTTTAGCGAACCACCCAGTAGTAACTTATTCCTGAGGGAAACCAACTTACTAGGACACAATGACACCCCCTCTAAGGTTTAAACAAGGAAAAGAGAATAAATTCTAAGAAAAGGTTATGAAATCAAGAAGGATTCAATACAACATGTTCAAATGATTTAAATATCAGAGTGATACGTACCATGATACTGAGACTCATTACCTCATGTATAAATACCCACCATCTTGTAGGAACCAGGCCGATGTGGTGGATGTTGATTCTTGTGATGTGTGGACTGTACTTGAAGAAAATAGGGGCTCTCTGGGGCTATGCTTAGGTTGTCCGACTCTCGACACTCCATGTCTAAAACCTGTGGGCCTCGAGACACGATCTCCTTAAATTTACCCTTAGGCTAGGGGGTAACATAACCCATACGTACGCTAATGTTTTCCTCTATCCAATATTTGAGTAGAGAAACTCCCATTCTTCTACTCAGGTACCTACCAATAATTGTGGATCCTTCAAACTCCATTATTTCATTAAGTTTCATACTTTTGTTGAGTAATTTGTTGATTATTTTCACTTTTCTTTTGATGTGCTTCCTATGTTTGTGGGAGTTCCTTGGCTCTCTCTTTCCTATGATTTCAAGTGTAAAGGCCCTGGGATTAGTGGAGGGAATGCTACTCATTATATTTTTTGTTAAACCTAGTCAGATAAACCCCTGGCTTTGGTGTCCAAATGAACTTCTTTCAATAGAACCACACCTTATCGAGCTTGCCATCATATCTAGGGGAATTACTTCATGAATAATAAAATAAAAGGATTTACTCTTTTTTGGATGCAATAACTCTCCCCCTAGATCTGTATGTAGGGAAGGATTTCCCTCACATGATAGATCTATCGAAGCATACTTACCAATTCCTTCTTCATGCAAGAATTAAATGATGAGTTTGATTGAAGTAAGGGCTTCCGCCATATTTGTATTTTGTGTGTCCTAGTCAACAAACTCGTGGGCGATTTGGGGCTAAGCCAACTCACTAGGGTGATTGAGTTGTCGAATCTCTTGGTTGTAGGTTCTAAATCCACACCCAAAGAAGAGATGGGGTCCATAAAGTGTTAGGTAGCTAGAGAGGTAGTGGAGGCCATTAAATGTAAGGTGGACTAGGTCCACTATATTATTAAATAAGGCCCACTATGGTAGTTAGATATAATAATTGGGTATTTAGATATAATAAATGTAAGAGGATTTCTTAGAAGGTTCTTCTTCTATAAGATTCCTCCTCTAGAATGTTCTTAGGTGATGGTAGCACTATATAAAGCTGTTAAATCAATGTAATGGGATATGAAGAAAAATATTGTATTTGGAGCATGTAGCTCATTAGGAGGTTGTCCCCTCGAAGAGGAAAGTGAACTTGAGGGGACCCCTTCCATAATAGGATCAATTTTATGTTGTTTCCCTACCCCAAGAGTTTTCTTATAATAAAGTGTGTTTATTCAATATTTTTCTCTGAATATTTGTGGTATTTTTGTATGAAAGTATTTATATACTTAACAATTGGTATTGGAGCACTTTCCTTGGTAGGAATTGTGGACAATTGTTTATTTTTTTTCTTTTTTTTCTTAGTAGATTTTTTTCGGAGAAGAAAACGAGGGTTGCGACATTCTGGACGATTTATGTATATTTATGTGAAAAATTTGAAGAAATAAGTTGTATATTTGAGTTCCTCTCAGAAAAACACCCATTTAAAAAAAAATCGTCTGAAACAGAGTCTGGGAAGCAAATTTATTAATGTTTTAATATCAGTTATTTTCAGGGTTTTTTTTTTTTTTGTAGCTGCTCGGGATAAATTTTCCATAAAAAATGAATATCTGAGTTCCTCTCACAATTTCACCCAAATTCAAAAAACAAATCGTTCAAATCAGAGCTCTAGAAGTGAAGATATCGCTGAATTTAAATAAACTATTTTGGGGGTTTTTTCGTGACAACGACATGATTACAGAGTTCATAACTTTTCATAGGGTGCTCATATTCTTATCAGATCAGTGCCATTGGATAAATCATTTTAAGAGATTTCTTTTGATATATAATATGTGGTGTTTCTGATGATATTCGCTCTCAAATCATGGCAGCCATTAAGACAACAATTTAAGAGTTCAAAGTTGAAATGCAACATATTCAAGAGAAACGTATTCAAAAGTTCAAAGTTGAAATGAAACATATTCAAGAGGAATGTATTCAAGAGTCCAAAATTTTAAGGCATATTAAGGACAAATGTAATCAAGAAAGATATGCTTGGTATGATTTCAAGACCAATTGTGATGATTGGTATATGAACAATTGTCATTTTTGGGATGATAACTATTTTTATCTTTTATTTGATGACTCTACTCCACCTTCTGTAGAGAATATCAATGTGACAAATCAAGAGCCAATGATTATTACGAGTGTCCATTGTTCATATTCTACAGTGACATTATTCCTTCAATATCTTGCTATGACTCTTTCCCACTATGTGGATGGATATTCTTATTTGGATCCACATGACAGGTGTCAGTCTTTGGAGCATCATTTTCAGTGGGTTATTGGGTTCCAAAATCTTTCGCGTGTGGCTCACATGAGCACTTGGACATGAGACCCTGTTTTACAATTGCGGTTGGACTAATTCAACATGGTGGATTTCATTTCTACATGGGACCATGGTTCTCTAGTCTACTTCAACACTATGGTCCACACTTATCCATGGGACCCTGGTATATGGCTGTACACCCTCATAAAAAACGTTGAGGACAACACTTTCATAAGGGAGATGGAATGTTAGCTAGCTAGAAAGGTAGTGGAGACCATTGAATGTAAGGTGGACTAAGTCCACTATATTATTAAATAAGACCCACTATGGTAGTTATATATAATAAATGGGTAGTTAGATATAATAAATGTAAGAGGACTTCTTAGAAGGTTATGCTTCTAGAAGATTCCTCCTCTAGAATGTTCTTAGGTGATGGTAGCACTATATAAAGGGGTTAAAGCAATGTAATGAGATATGAACATAAATATTGTATTTGGAGCGTGTAGCTCATTAGGAGGTTTCCCCCTCGAAGAGACAAGTTAACATGAGAGGATCCCTTCCATAATAGGATCAATTGTATGGTGTTGTCGTACCTCAAGGGTTTTCTTATAATAAAGTGTGTTTCTTCAATATTGTTCTGTGAATCTTTGTGTTGTTTATGTATGCAAGTATTCAGGTACTTAACATAAATCCATGAGTGTCCATTGGATCGGACTAGATCCGTTGGTTCTCTAGTGAATCATCCAAAAAAATCCACTATATTTTCTTCCACTAGCCTATGAAAGGATTTGCAACACACCCTATCATACCTTTGTCTCAAGCCCAAACTAAGTCTCCTTTGAACAAGAGACCTCTTCTAACTTATCATCGTTCTTTAAACTATATATAATATTAATACTATATGCATTACTTATATATAAATTATTGTATAAAAAATTGATATAAAATTATTTTACTTTAAATGTACATTAAAATAATTTTCTATGATTGACATTAAAATATTTTATTATTAATAATATTTATTTAAATTACCTGTAAACTATCATTAAGAAATCACAAATATCCCTCCTATTCACATGTGCACGTAAAGCAATCATGTTATATTCCCCAAAACAACCTTTTTCCATAATAATTACAATCATCAATAATAATATTGAATAAATAAATTTTTTAATTTTTAATTAAATCAAACCTGACAAAGAAGTTGAAGCCGACAACCTCTTCGCATACCACAACATGCCAACGATACAACCCTATTTATTTAAGCCATCATCTCATCCAAAGATGCTCAAATTGATAAAGTGAGAAGCAAAGAATACATAGCAAGTGCAGAGAAGAAAATATAATTCAGTATATTAGGAATGTGAGTAAAAGAGTACATGAGCAAAGGGAAAATAACTGAGCTAAATAGGCTCAAGAAAATAAATAAATGATATTACAGTTGGCCAGGACAACTGACAGTGTACAGTCAGACTAATGAGGTTACATTATATTTAACACTCCCTCTTAAACTCAACAGTTACAAACATCAACACTGATGATGCCCAAGTGTTGTCTCTAAAAATCAAAAATGGATTTTCCCAATGGCTTTGTGAAGATATCTGCGAGCTGATCTCGAGAGCCACATAATTGAAGTGAAATATCACCATTATTGATTAGCTCACGGATGAAGTGAAAGAGAGTGTCAATGTGTTTGTTTTTCTTGTGAAACACGTGATTTTTGGATAGATCAATTGTTGAGGTGTTGTCACAGAAGATAGGAGTTGGATCCTTTTCTGTATGTGACAGGAAGCTAAGGTAGTAGCGACATACTCTGCCTTTGCAGAAGATATTGATACAATTGGTTGCTTCTTTGATGCCCATGAAATCAGGTCCATGCCCAGGTGAAAAGCATGTCCTGAGGTGCTTTTCCTGTCATCTAGGTTGCCTGCAAAATCACTGTCTGTGTAACTAGAGAGTTGATTGTTATCAGATTTAGTGTACCATAAGCCAAAATTGAGAGTTCCTGCAACATATCTCAGAATCCGTTTCGCCATCTTCCAGTGAGAATCTTTGGGGGATTCCATGTATCTGGAAACAAGGCTAGTTGCATACATAATATCAGGCCTAGTTGCCGTAAGATACAACAAACTTCTTACTAAACTTTTGTACATGGTAGGGTCCACTGTAGGGCCTTCATCATTCTTGCTCAATTTTGTGCCTAGGGGTATAGGGGTTTCTGCTGGATTGCATTCTTCCATGCGAAATATTTTGATGATGTCTGTTGCATACTTTTGTTGATAGACACAAATTCCTTTGGTTGATTGATCGACCTCAATCCCCAAAAAATATTTCATTATGCCAAGATCCGTCATCTCAAATTCAGATTGCATGGCATGTTTAAAATTGGTTAATTCAAGATTTCCAGTATATATCATGTCATCAACATATAAACATACAATCAAAATTTTACTGTGCTGAAGATCCGTTTTGGTGTAAAGAGTTGGCTCATTTTGGCTTCTGCTGAAACCACTTTTGACCAGGTAAGTGTCAATTCTGTTGTACCAAGCTCTTGGAGCTTGCTTTAATCCATACAAGGCTTTCTTCAACCGATATACTTTTGCTAGCTTCTCTTGGACTTCAAATCCAGGTGGTTGATCGACATAAACTTCTTCTTCTAAGAAACCATTCAGGAAAGATGACTTGACATCCATCTGGTATACTTGCCATTTGTGTTGGGTTTCTATGGTCAATAGAGTCATTACAGTGTCTAATCTTGCTACTGGAGCAAAGGTTTCACCATAATCAGTACCTGGTTGTTGTGAGAATCCTTTGGCAACAAGTCTTGCCTTGTGTTTTTCAATCTGCCCTTTTTCATTGAGTTTAGTTTTGTAAACCCACTTGACACCAATACTCTTCTTGTGTCTGAGAAAATCAACAAGATCCCATGTCTTTTTCTTCTCAATGGAGTCAATCTCTTGGTTCATGGCTTGAACCCAATGTGGCTCCTTAGTTGCTTCTTTAAAAGACGTAGGTTGACATGACATTAAAGCAAAAAGGTTGTGTTGTTCAATGTCATCCAATTGTTGATGAATTTCTCTCAAACTTCGAGTTCTTTGATTTTGAGGTTCATAGAATGAGTCTCTACTTGAAGTTGAGGCATTTTGAGAGTTTTCAGGTTGTCCTCGCACCTGCAATCTTGGAAGAGCAGGTTGAGGTATTGGCTGTCCTAAATTTTCTGCGTTTTTATCACTGGGCAGCAATGTATTTTGATTGTCCATTTGCTGATTTTCAGATTCGTTCTAGAGTTGATTTTCCAGAAATTTTACATCTTTGCTGAGAATTAGTTTCTTGGAGATTGGATTGTAAAGTCTGTAAGCTTTAGATGTTTCACTGTATCTAGTAAAGATACATTTCTCACTCCTATAATCTAGTTTCTTCCTTAATTCAGAAGGTATGTGAGTGTATGTTATGCATCCAAATGTCCTTAGATGCACACCATTTAGCTTTTTCCCACTCCATGCTTCTTGAGGGACTTTCATCTTTAGACTTGTGGTTGGATATCTATTCAAGAGATAAGTTGAGCATGCTACTGCTTCAGCCCAAAAAATATTTGACAAGCATTTCTCTTTGAGTAGGCTTCTTGCCATGTTCATTATTGTCTGGTTTTTCCTTTCAGCCACTCCATTCTGTTGTGGAGTATACTTGGTTGTATTTTGCATGATAATGCCTTGTAATTTGCAGAAATTTGCAAATTCGTTGGAGTTGTATTCTCCTCCTCCATTGGACCTGAGCGCTTTTATATATTTTCCACTATTTTTTTCAGCTTCTGCTTTGAATTTTGCAAAAGTGCCAGACTTGTGTCTGAGAAAATAGATCCAGATTTTCCTGCTAAAGTCATCAATACATGTTAGAAAGTAAAATCTACCACCTATTGACTCTGTTTGCATTGGTCCACATAGTTCAGTGTGAACAAGTTCATGATGTTGTTTGGCGTGAGTGGAGGATTGTGGAAAACTAGTTCTCTTATGTTTTCCAGGTATGCAAGACTCACATGGGGAATTTTGTTATTTGAAGGTAGGGAGACCTTTGACCATGGAGTGCTTCTGTAGAAGACTTAGACTCTAAAAGGGTAGATGTACAAATCTTGTATTCCAAACCATAGTTTCATTGGGGGTGGATGCACTTTGTGCATATGTTTGGATCATATTTGCATTGCTGAGGGTCAGGGGAAACATCCTATTCTGAGTCATGTGGATTTTAGAAATCAATTTTCTACTGGGGGTGTTGTCAAATATCCTACAAGATGCTCCCTCAAAAAGTACCTTATAGCCATGTTCAATGAGTTGTCCTACACTTAGCAGATTATGTTTCAGATCCAGAACATGATAAACATTGTTTATGTCCTTCTTTACATTTTGTTTAGTAATAATAGGTACAGTTCCTTTTCCTTGAACTTTGACTAAGGAATCATTTCCAAGTGTAATATCAGATGATATTGAAGAATCAATGCATGAAAGTAAATCTTTGTTACCTGTCATGTGATTGCTGCATCCACTGTCCAACAACCATAGATCTTTATGTTGTTCTTCAGTCTTGTGCCATGAGGGAAACATACCTCCTGAGGTTTCTCCCGTATGATTTGACACATGTGCTATGTCTGAGAGATGATCTGCTTGCTTCTTCATGCATTCAGATTCATAGTGCCCATACTTTTTGCAGTAATAGCATTGTATGCTTGATTTTTCATTTGATCTTCTCCCTCTGCCTCTTTGAGGTTGGAAATTCTGATTTTGGTGTTGTTGTCTGTTACCTCCACTTGAGTGTTGGTTACTTGTTATGTTCCCTCATCTTTGGTGACCTCTACCTCTTCCTCTGCCTCTCCCTCTGCTGAAAGAGAATTGAGTTTTGAAGGCATTGGCGATTGACTCATCTGTAAGATGCAGTCTGGTCTCATGTGTCACCAGGGAACCAATTAGTTCATCTGTTGAGAAACATGACAGATCCTTGGATTCAAGGATTGCTGTAACAACCATTTCAAATTTCTTTGGTATACTTCTGAGGACTTTCTCAACAATGCGTTGATCAGGGATGGCTTCACCAGTTAATCTGATCTGGTTCACGATTTCAATGACTCTGGTCATAGACTGATCCACATTTTTAGACTCTGTCATTCTTAAAGTCTCGAATTGCATCCTCAAGGTCTGCAGTTTGACTGTTTTGACCTTGTCATTTCCTTGGTAGGCTGATTTAAGGATATCCCAGGCCTGTTTTGAAGTACTAGCGCCTGTGATTTTTAAGAAAATCGAGTCATCAACTGAATTTTGAATCCATAATTTGGCTTTATTCTCTTTGTTCCTCTGTGTTTCCTGAGCAGTTCTTTGTTGGTTTGTCATGGTGGAAAGGTCTACTGGATCTGGTTCCACATATCTAAGATTCATTGGATCCCAACACTCTTGTGCTTGCAAGAAGGATCTCATTCGAAGAGACCAAAACTCATAATTATTTCCAAGAAGAATCAGACCTTGAGTTGGCCCTAAATTGCTAGACGTCGCCATCTTTTAAAGAATTTTAACAAAACAGAAAAAAAAATTGTTAGAAAATTTCGTATTGACCTGTTTCCTATGCGTAAAAGTAGGTCTTCGAAGTTATTTTAGTGACTTCAGACCAAAGAAACAAGATATGTTGACTCAGAGCTCTGAGCTCTGTTCTTTTAGCAATTGTAACACTACAACAATTGTAGCCCCTTTGATGGTGGAATAGGGATTTTTGAGTTTACTCAAAATCCAAATAAGGTTTAGCTTCTCATATGATCGTGGGTGTAAAAAACCAGGCACTATGGGCTTTTGCGTTTCGAGACTTCGCGTTTTCGATGCTGAAGGTAGCAGTTCCTTCGAATAACCGAAATGCGAAATTGCTTCAAGGATCAACGATCCTCGTTGATTTGAGATCAACAACCACAGTTTCTTTGGAATATCGTGATCAACAATCTACGATCCTCCACAATCGGAGATCTAACGGTGCAGATCTATACTCGATCAACGACTCAGATTATTTCATAATTTCACGTATCGTGAGTTCATGAGACTCTCGCCTCTGATTTCCCGGTAGCCGAAATCGCGATGGCGCTTGCATCGACGGTCCAGATCCTCCTATGCTCTGATGGTCCAGATCCTTTCTGGATTTTGCGAATTGGTATTTCGCGACTCTTGAATTCTTGTCACGATGTTCTCCAAACCCCGAACTCCGAAATGCCGAAATTTTGCTGGTGCTTGGATCTGCAGCCACGTGTCCTCTGAGATGGACGGTCCTGATTCTCTCATGAAATCGTTTTTCCCCGATGGCTTCCGAATCTTCGCCACCTGTCACTCTAGATCCAACGGTTGGAGTGATTTCAGGATTTTGCGTATCGGGGTATGGAGTGCAGTTTTTGATAAATTGTGAGGCAAAGAGAAATGCAGAGAGAAAATAATAGAATAGTATATTGAAATGTATGAAGAAGTACTGAAGAAGTTCTGAGAAGATGATTCAATGCAATGGGAGATGGTTGAGCTAAATATGCTCAAGCTAAACAAGAATAGAAAGTACAGCTGTCCAGTACAGCTGGCAGTGTACAGTCAGACTGTTGAGGTTACATTATGTTTAACACTCCCTCTTAAAATCAACGGTTACAATCATCAGCACTGACTATGCCTAAGTGTTGTCTCTGAAAATAAAAAACTGACTTTCCTAGTGGCTTTGTAAATATATCAACAAGCTGATCTCGAGAACCACAAAATTGTAGTGAAATGTCACCATTATTGACTAGCTCGCGTATGAAATGAAATCGAGTGTCAATGTGTTTACTTTTCTTGTGAAACACATGGTTCTTGGATAATGCAATTGTTGATGTATTGTCACAGAAAATAGGAGTTGGATCCTTTTATGTTTGTGACATATCTTTCAATAATCATCTCAGCCACACAGCTTGACAAGAAGCTGAGGTAGCAACTACATACTCTGCCTCTGCAGAAGATATGGATACAATTGGCTGCTTCTTTGATGCCCATGAAGTCAGGTTCGTGCCCAGTTGAAAAACATATCCTGATGTGCTTTTCCTGTCATCTAGGCTGCCTGCAAAGTCACTATCTGTGTAACCAGAGAGCTGATTACTATCAGATTTAGTGTACCATAAGCCGAAATTGAGTGTTCCTGCAACATATCTCAAAATTCGTTTTGCTATTTTCCAATGAGAATCTTTGGGTGATTCCATGAATCTAGAAACAAGGCTGGCTGCATACATAATGTCAGGCCTAGTTGTTGTAAGATACAACAAACTGCCTACTAAAATTTTGTATAAAGTAGAGTCCACTATAGGACCTTCATCATTCTTTCTCAATTTTGTGCCTAGTGGTATAGGGGTTTCTGCTGGATTGCATCCTTCCATGCGAAATCTTTTGATGATGTTTGCTGCATACTTTTGTTGACAGACAAAAATACCTTTGGCTGATTGATTTACCTCAATCCCTAAAAAATATTTCATTATGCCAAGATCTGTCATCTCAAACTCATATTGCATGGCATGTTTGAAAGCTGTTAACTCAAGATTTCCTGTGTAAATCATGTCATCAACATATAAACATACAATTATAATTTTACCGTGCTGATCTATTTTGGTGTAAAGAGTTGGCTCATTTTGGCTTCTGCTGAAACCACTTTTGATCAGATAAGTGTCAATTCTACTGTACCAAGCTCTTGGAGCTTGCTTTAAGCCATACAGGGCTTTCTTCAACCGATATACTTTGGCTGGGTGCTCTTGGACTTCAAATCCAGGTGGTTGATCAACATAAACTTCTTCTTCTAAGAAACCATTCAAGAATGCTGACTTGACATCCATCTGGTATACTTTCCATTTGTGTTGTGCTGTTATGGCCAATAGAGTTTTGGCAGTGTCTAATCTTGTTACTGGAGCAAAAGTTTCACCATAATCAGTACCTGGTTGTTGTGAGAATCCTTTGGCAACAAGTCTTGCCTTGTGTTTTTCAATTTGCCCTTTTTCATTGAGTTTAGTTTTGTAAACCCACTTGACACCAATACTTTTCTTGTGTCTTGGCAAATCAACAAGATCCCATGTCTTGTTCTTCTCAATGCAGTCAATTTCTTGGTTCATGGCTTGAACCTAATGTGGCTCCTTAGCTGCTTCCTTAAAGGATGTAGGTTGACATGACATTAAAGAAAAAAGATTGTGTTGCTCAAAGTCATCCAATTGCTGATGGATTTCTCTCAAACTTCGAGTTATCTGATTCTGTGGTTCAGAGAATGATTCTCTACTGGAAGTTGAGTTATCCTGAGAGTTTTCAGGTTGTCTTTGTACCTGCAATCTTGGAAGAATATTTTGAGGTACTTGCTTTTCTAAATTTTCTGTGTTTTTAGAACTTGGAAGCAATGGATTTTGACTGTCCATGTGCTAATTTTCTGAATCATTCCAGAATTGATTTTCCAGAAATTGTACATCTCTACTGAGAATTAATTTCTTGGTGATTGGATTGTAAAGCCTGTAAGATTTGGATGTTTCACTATAGCCAGTGAAAATACATTTCTCACTTCTGTCATCAAGCTTCTTCCTTAATTCAGAAGGTATGTGAGCATATGCTATGCATCCAAATGTCCTTAGATGAGCTACATTGAGCTTTGTCCCACTCCATGCTTCTTGGGGAACTTTGATCTTTAAACTTGTGGTTGGTGATCTATTCAGGAGATAAACTGAGCATGCTACTGCTTCAGCCCAAAAAGTATTTGACAAGTGTTTCTCTTTAAGAAGTGTTCTTGCCATATTCATTATGGTTTGATTTTTCCTTTCAGCCACTCCATTCTACTGTGGAGTATATTTGGCTGTTGTTTGCATGATGATGCCTTGAGATTTGCAGAAATTTGCAAATTCTTTGGAGTTGTATTCTCCTCCTCCATCTGACCTGAGTGCTTTGATATATTTTCCACTCTGTTTTTCTGCTTCTGCCTTGAAGTCTTTGAATTTTGCAAAAGTTTCAGACTTGTGTCTGAGAAAATAGATCCATATTTTCCTGCTAAAATCATCAATAAACGTTAGAAAGTAAAAACTACCACCTATTGACTCTGTTTGCATTGGTCCACATAGGTCAGTGTGAAC
>ML795530.1:3330-24549 GCA_009831015.1 Picea engelmannii
AGTGGACATTAACCATCATCATCATCATATACAATAACTAGCTAATATAATAATATTATATCATTTATTGAGTGTGCACGAGAATATAATCATAGTAATCTAGTTTTAAGGTCATGAGCAAGCCATACACCAAATTGGTGTATGAGACCCCCTTGTTTGTGAGACAAGGGACCCCCTTCGCCCAGTGATTTGATTTCTAAAGTCTATGGAGGTGTACATACCCTACCCCCCTCTGGATTTGACCATGTGACCTCCAAGGAGGAAACACATGTTCTTAACCATGTAGTTTTATTAAAAACGTATCATTATTATTTTTAATCCTTGTCTTGTAACTCTACACTAACTCAATTCACTTATCAAGTATCATTAATGAGACAATGTAGATTGACCTTCAATAGATAACACCTCTAACTTAGTGTGGCATGGAATATGCCTTTGCTATTTTAATATGTTACTTAGGAGACCCATTTTAGACCTCAAATTTACTCATATATACTTTATAATTAAAAAGATTCAAAATGTCAAAAGACTACCTTTAAAAAAAGGTTTTACTAGTAACACCATTTTTTTAAATGAAGTAAAACAATTTACTAAATAAGAACTAAAAAAAACCTTTGGAATTATCTTGTCAAATTAATAACTATGTTTCTTATGTTTAAATCTTATTATTGTATAATAGCAATGTGAAATCCACACACACATATATAACCACTCATTAGTTGAATATTTGAGTTTTTCTTGGAATGAAAAACTTCATAGAGTGAAAGTGGTCTCAAACACTCTGAGGTAATGACATTGGTGGTGATGTAGTACATGTTCTAGAAGTAAAATTGATTAAATAGACATTTTATTGTCAATTTTTCTTTATTTAAAAGATTGTTTAGCTATTAAAAAAGTGGATTTTGTGTAGTGTAAGTGAACTAGAGATAATGGCATTAATAATGATGTTTATTTTAGAGTTTTTTTTTTATGGGAGAAGGTATTTACTTACAAAAATTTATAAACAATCATTTTTTTAGTGAGACATATGATTAACTACTAGTTTAGATTCATCTTGACCTCAAATCTGTAAGTGTAGAGAAGGCTCAATTCCCTTGAGATGCAACTTTTTTTATGGTGCAAAAATTTATGGAAATGTTTGTAATTCGAGGGACCCTTTGACACTTGATAAATATGGGTTGGTTGCGTGTTGATTATTATGATATACATTTGTGTGTCTAAGAGAGAGAAAATAAGATGTGATTTGAAAATTACTTTGATTACCTCATTTAATCATGATACATCTCCCTCACACTAGGTTGTAAAATGCATGCTTCTTGACACAATAAACTTTGAGTGACATGTTAGGTCTAGAAACATGTATATGAGGATGAAATCTATGCACCATGCAATATGACACAATTATTCCTTGCTATACATATGTCATATTAGTGAAAGTGTCAATGTGTTCTAACCATATGCAAGGTGCAACCCTCCACACCATTGTAATTCCTCTCATATCTGTAATGACCCCTTCGTTACGACTAGGAAAGTGAAGCACAAAAGGTAATTTTTTTTTAAAGCCATTGGAAATTAACGTCAACACATAATTCATAGCATCGCATAATCTATGACGTCATAAGTAAAAGAATTACAAGATACTCATCAATGTAATCAATAACGACTCAACCAACGCATCAACATAAATGATAGCGACATAGGAACAAAAACATCGACGCAACACAAAACATCACAATCAACTTGAAGCAATTTATAACAATGATCAACTAGATACTGAATAGTAAAATGACTACCCACCCAATCTACCCTGCAAGGTTAGGACCTCTAGGACACATAAGCAACACTCAAGCCCAAGATTCATTCGATTGATTTTGACCATTTAAGGTCTCAGGGTTGGCGATTGTTCTGAGGAACAAAGAGGTGTCTACATCCCACTAACACAATCAAATCGAAAACCAACTATCTCAATCAATCAACATCATTATTGTTCATGGTGCAAGATAATTTAATTACTAAATCAATCATATAATGACATAAGTTAAGGCACAATGTAATCAACTTTATTTTATTTCCATGGCGCAAAAGCAAACATCTATTTTATTTCAAGGCACATGATTAATCAATTACTAAATTCAATAGAAAATAAACATTATTTTCAAGGTGAGCACGTGATCTAATTACCGAATTAAACATAAATCAACATCATTCAATACATGCAATTAATCTAATCACTTAGGAAATAATACATCAACATTATTACAATGTGAATGAGTAATCTAAAAGCGTAATCATTTATGCATCATCATTAGTCCATATCACAAAGCAATCTGATTACTTAATCATCAACATAATCCGTGGCGCAAGGGAAATCAATCTCTCAATCATTTATTCATTAACATTTTTAGTGGCGCATGAGTAGATTGATTACTAAAACAATCCTAAATCAACCTTGTATAAATGCGCAAGAGTAAACTAATTTCTAGACAATCATAGGTCAATATAATTAAAGGCGTAAGAGTAATCATTACTTTTATTCATTGCTCAAGATATTATAAATGTTTAATCAATCATATGTCAATCATTATACTAAAAGTGCAAGAGTAATCGACTTATTTTTAAATGGTGCAAGAGATTATAAGTGCTTAATCCATCATATATCAATCATTCACAACTTTTGTAGCACAACTAAATACATTTTTAATGACTTATCTAATTAAGCATAAAAAAAAATTATTTTTAATATCATATAATCGTTTACTTTATTTATGTATGCATAAAACTTCTCTCAAGTTACATTAAAGTTTATGAAATATGTGCTATTGTACGAGGTATCTTATAGTTATATTTAAAATAAATTTACTTATATTAACAATGGATTACCTGTCATGGATAATTATATCTTTATAACTATATATATATGTTTCATTTTAAATGTACTTTACTTCTTTGTATTAATAACAGATCACATGTAATAGATAATTATTTTGTCAGAACTAAATATCTATACGTGTCCACAATATAGTGCCATCAGGTCAGAGTATACAATGATATTATAGTGTTAAATTTGAAAATAAGAAAATGCATTTCTGTACAAGTTTATATATATAAACATGTGTTTAAGTGAGGTACTTAGTTTGTTCTAATAGATTGTTACCCACTACATGAATACAAACAAAAAAATAATATTCGCAAAAACATTGTTGTCCAATACTAGTGTAACATCCTGCTCTTGTGCGCACATGATTTGAATTATTCTTTGAGGAAACTTGCATGCAAGTGATCCGGTTTTGTATATGGTTGTCTGTTTCACATATAAATTCTGATGATGGTGTTGTTGGATTATGATGTTATGTTATTTGATATCTATGTATAGACATCTGATATTGATGGGTTTCTCCTGTGTGTGCAGGACACTTGACTGATTGAGGATGTCGATGGCATCAATGGGCCTCCTTGGACTCTGGATCGAATCAGGGAGTGGACTGTATATGGTTTGGGTATTTCTATTTATGCATATGTGACATATGATCGGGTATATTATGATGTTGTTTATGGATCATTGACATGTTTCGTTGATGGATGCAGACTGACCATTGCTTGCTAATCAAAATCACATAAGGAATAAAGGGGCCATGCACAACAACCAGATATTGAGGGAGAGGTGTGGAAGCAGCCCTGCCACAACCTACTAGCACTCCCGTCATGGCTCAAATTCTAGGTTAATGATTACCTAGTTTGAGAGATCCACGGTGCCATGAAGGAAGACTAAGACAGTCGCTCACGAAGATTCTAAGGGGCGCACAATAAGGCAGGGTCCTTATTCCTTGGAGGCCCTTAGTCTCTCACAAGGTCTCTTGATGGAGTATTGACTCCAAGGGTTGGACAACTACCAAAATCAGTCAAAGGCGAGGGGCACCCTTGGAGAACGTAGTGTGTCTTGAAGGGCACATCGCATAATTAAAACTTGAATAAAGGTGAGTGGCACCCTTGGAGAACGGAGTGTGTCTTGAAGGGAATGTTGTGATTTTTTAATAAAGGTGAGTCAATGAACCTAGGTGCCTAGAAAACAATAATTTGTTTTGACTATTGTCGTACTTAAAAATAATTAATAAATGGGTAATTTTATTAATTATAAAACCCCCTTAAAAATTCTAATCCCAGTTTAAAAATTTTAAGCCCAAGTCTAAATTGGGTAAGAAGACTAAAACTAATTAATAAATTAAATAAAAGGGAGATGAAGAAAAATCAAGTTAAGAATTAAAAAGGAGAAATATTTTCTCTAAAGATTTAATTACTTATTATGTGCAAGTAATGCTAAATTGGAACTAAGATAAGAAAGGAAATAAATGTAAAAAGGAATGTGGAATTATAGAAATGAATCTAGTCTTGTCTAACTAAAGAACTTTCCTAAATTAAACACAACTAAGTTTTAAAAAGGTGTCAGTCATTAAAAAGGAAATACAGGGAATAAAGGGACAACTAGGAGTAATTTTAGGAGTGCTTTTAGAATGGGTGAGGTAATTTGACATTCAATTAAATTAAATAAGTGAATTTATTGGTGAAACTAAGGGAATGGGTGACAAGTATATGAGGAGAATAATTCTTAATTAATTTTTAATAAAAAAAATTAAACGTGCAAATGGAAAGTGGTCACTAAGACAAATTCTATAAAAGTAATGGCTGAGAAGAGGAATAGATCATGACTGGTATGTGTAAAGTTATGCTGCCAGAATTTCTTTGACTTATTTTACTTGTGAGAGTTGGGATACCCATCTCAAGAGAGAGAGGGGTAGCTTGACCTTGCAAGGTGAGCTGGGATCTAGAGTTTTCTGATTTTGTTTGTGCATGGCCCCTTTGAGGCTCGGGGGGGCAAAGGGGAAGAAAAGTACTCCTAGCGTTGGATGGGAGGTACCAATGAGGTATTCACGGTTAGAAAGCGGGAGACAGGAGGGAGCACAAGTGAGGAATAACAACTTCAGATTCTTCACCTTCGGTTACGGTAATCCTAAACAAAGATTGAACCTATTAAGCTTCAAATTAAAATGTGGTTAATCCTATCGCATACGCATTGTTGGGAATTATATTCAAGGTTTTAAATTTTTATTGAGATTTAAATTAATCATGTAGTTGCGGTGATCCCGTCTTTGGTATGTGTTTCACTATGAGAAAATCCCCCGGCCTTATGTTTGCACCTTTCTTATTGTTTTTCGTTCCCGCTAGTGAAACCCAAAACCTAAATTTTAAATGCTATTGATCTGAGTTGTTCCTTCAAATTTGTGTAAGTAGGTTAATCCTTTGTATGTGTTGTTTCTCTCCCTGGAAAAACCCTCGCACTGAATTTTTACTAGGTTGTTCATTGCTTGTCTAATTTATTTCCTCCCTGGGGAAGCCCAAGCTCTGAAACATTGGTTACATTTGCATTTTTATGGAACCTTCACACAAGAATGTTTTCCTCCGCATTTTTATGACACCTTCACCCAGTAAATTTTATCTCGACTCCCAAAATGATTTTTCGCAACATTCTATTTTATTTTTACTCGACATTCTACACTCCGAACTGTAAAATCGTAGGCTTAGTTTCGTTGTTTATTCATTGTGGGGAAATTCGCCCAGCCTTCTACCTTTCACTCAACATTTCTACACTCTGAATTTGTAAAATCGTAGGCTCATATTTGTTGTTTGTTGACTGTGGGGAAATTCGCCTGGCCTTCTACCTTTCACTCAACATTTCTACACTCTGAATTTGCAAAGTTGTAGGGTCAGATTTGTTGTTTTTTCACTGTGGGCAGACTCTCCCAACCTTCTACTTTTCACTCCACATTTCTACACTCTAAATTTGCAAAATCATAGGCTCAAATTCGTTGTTTATTCACAATGGGGAAATTCACCTAGCCTTCTACTTTTACTTGGAATTTCCACACTCTGAACTTGTGAATTCGTAGGCTCAAATTTCGTGGATTATTCACTGTGGGGAATTCGCCTAGCTTGCCATCTGTCAGCACAAGATTTTTCATCTAGAAGAGGCTTGTCTCTCCATAAGCAACTAAATAACCTCTAAAGAATATACATGCTTCTAACCTATCAACTCAAGGTTCTTGATTAGTCTCATCATATAGAAGAGCACGGACATTCCATAGTTCCATGGCGCTACGAAATTGTCTACATAGCATGGTCTGCCATTTTACTACCTAAAATGATACCAAATCTGTTAAGCAGTGTAATGATGGCACTATGAATTCCATAGGTTGTTACCAAATCCGTTTTCATGTTAGATGTTACCAAATCTATCAACGTTGAAGTGATGTAGTTGTGAATTATGATGGCGTTACCAAATTGCATGTAGACACACAGGCGGGCGCTACCAAAATTTTGACAGAGACCAAAATGTGCAGAGTTATTTTGCAAGGACGCTTCTACCAGTTTTGAGTGACTAACTTAAAACTTGGATTATGAACAAATGAGAAGGTATTTTTAAAAAATGGAGGAGATTTTTGTTCATCACATACCAAATAACAAAAATCTCTCTCATTTTTTCAAAATGTGTTATGCTTTGAGATATATTAGACATAGAAGTGGCACTACCGATTGTGCATAACTGTTTTATAGTGGCACTACGGAATTTCCTGTAGCGGTCACGGTTTTGATATTTGCCTTGTTGGGAGGTTGCCACCTGTCAAGGAGGATTCGAATGGATTCTCAAGGATCAGTTAGATGTCAAGGGACACCTACACCTAATTTTTAGCTCCATCAAAGGCCTCATGTCATGAGGTGGAAATAATTTATTAATGACTTCCAACAAATTTCTGAAAAATAGTTTTTTGTTGGTTTTTTGTCTCTTTGATTGTTGCCACCTATCTCCAAGGCTTAGAATCCAATGGAGGAGATGGGATTCAACCTCCTAAGTTTATTTGGATGTTATTTTCTATTTAAGGAAGGAAATATCTCTTGGAGAAGAGGATTCATGAGCCAAGAGAGGCTAGAGAGAGTAGGAGCAGGCAATTTTCCTTTATGTGTTCATTTGTAAGCCTGTGGACATTTTATGATTGTAAGCATTGCTACTATTGGAGACTCATGAGAGTTGTGATTTTAGATTGTAATTATTTTGTTTATATATCTTCTTATTTGAATATATTGCAGATTTGAGGATCAAAGGCTGCCAATGATTTATGGATCCCTAAGCAACAGAGGATCTACTGTATTTTGACCATCAGTCATTATTTATATTCAAGTATTTTTTGATTCATTAATTGAGAGGATCTTTGTTTAGTGAACATTCTATCTTATGTTTTCCTTCTTCATTCTTCCACCTATCAGCATATAATCTTGTTTTTTGTTGAGAATCTTTAGTGCCTTCGATGAGTAGAATGTTTGTGCCTCCATTGCCCATTGGTGTAGCCTACTGATCTGTAGTTTGTTGCCCTCTCCCTTTCTTTCTCCATATTCCTGATCCACCTATTCAAAACCAAAATTATCTTTTACATTATGATGGGTGTTGAGCTTACACTTTATCAATCAAAGTGTGACTTTCAGTGCTAACATTTTTTGTGCCATTGTTGGGGACGAATTTGAGCAGATTGAAAATATCCCTGGGAAGAACGACACTGCACAGCTCCATATTTAGTTGGTGACTGAAGTTGGACACCTTCAAGACTGCACATTCACCATGGCGACTCCATTGTTCAGAATATGTTGGTGACTCCACTAGAATGAGAAAAATTAAATGGCTATGAAGGATATCCTGGCCAGGAGGTTTGCCCCGCTCAATTTCTTAGCCATATATGGTTATGCACATCATGTGCCTCAAACTAATGAATGGAAAGATATGTTGTCCATATTTTTTGAAGGTGAGAATGACAACCCCATTGAGCATGTTCATGAATTTCATGCTTTGATGCAGCAACTTGACATCCATCATGAAGATATATTGATGAAAATGTTCATGTATTCATTGGAAGGCTATGTGAGGAAATGGTATAGAACACTCCATGCTTCTATTATTTCCTCTTTGAAGGACTTTCATGATGTTTTTTATTCTCATTGCAAGATAATTTATCCAGTTGAAAGACTTTTTGAGAATTGTTGTGAGGGGTATGCATCATATATTCAGGATTCAACAAGTGATTCCTCTAGCAGTGATGATGAAGGGGATGATTGTAGAGAGCAAGACTTAGATGATGATTTTCATAACGCTTTTCCTAAATTTCAAGAACAAATGCATCATTCATGTCAAAATATAGGTCCCCAAGAAAAAGATCAATATGGACATTCCATCATTTCTTTTTCTTCTCCTTTTCTTGATTCTTTAAGTCAAGAGGTCATCTTAGGTTCAATATAATCCATCCTATTGTTAATGAACCAGTGTGCCATGATTTGTCAAGTTTTGATGACTATGAGGATGTTTTCCCTGAACAACCAATTGTCCCAACTATTGTACTAATCCCCTTAGACATTAATAGTCAAATGGTCATTGATTCACCTTTTTATGATGATTTTGAAGATGATTTCCATGAACAGACTGTTGAATACCTTATATCAAAGAAGTACCCTTCCCATCAAAGCAATAATAGCTTGTTTCAACCCTCATGTCATATTTTTGTTGCTGAAAAAGAAGAAAATATGATAATATAAGTTTAGAAGGTGAAAAAATGAGAAATTGGGGCCATAAGCCAAGCTATGATGAATATCCCTCACAATCAGAAGATAAGACAGAAGAATGTAGTTTCCCAAGAACTTCTAATTGTGATGAACTGCCATATCAACCCCCTATTCCTCTTGAAGACACAAGCTCAGTTTCATCAAGAAACCAAGATCAAATGTCATGTGAGCAGATGAGAGAGGTTGAAATTAAATAAATACAAGCATCACTAAGACTTTTTCCTAATACACCTCATGCCCAGGAGTGGACCAAGGCTATATGCATTGAGAATGAATCAGAAAATCAGCAAGCAATGCAACAACCAAGCACAGTGGAGGCAGGACCTAATGCAATACTTTTCCTTTTTACACAAAGCAATGTCGTAGGGGAAAGTATTGATGATTTTTTTCAGGATCCATTTGCATCATGTCTAGAAGCAGCAAGTGAGCCTAGGTGCATTGATTTCTTCAATGGAAAGTGTATTTCCAAATGTTTCTTTGACATGCCTTCAAGTAGGAATTATCTCTGGTGCTTAAGGAAGGACATTTCAAAGCTTCAAACAGTTGAAAAAATGATGAAATGGCTTCATTGGTTGTTTCATGTAACTTGAATGCTTCATTTTCCCAATAATTAGAGTAGGTGTGTGCAATAAGCTTGTTGGACAAGCATCATTTTCATCATTTTTGTCAGTTTTAGTTTTCATTTGTATTTAGTTTCAGTTAAAGGTCACAGATCAAAGAAGATTACAGAGGTTAAAGGTTGGGAGAATACCTAGGATAAGGCACTACAATATTTCTTAGAGCTTCATAGGGAGGACTCTATCCCCTATGGAGACTATGTTAGCACAAGAATTTACAGCCAGAAGAGGCTTGCCTCTCCATAAGAATCTAAATAACCTCTATAGGCATATACATGCTTCTAACCTATGAACTCAAGGTTCTTTATTAGTCTCATCATACAAAAGAGCACATAAATTTCATAGCGCCATGGCGCTGCAGAATTGTCTATATAGCATGGTTTGCCATTTTACTACCTAAAATGCTACCAAATATATTAAGAAGTGTAATGATGGTGCTATGAATTCCATAGGTTGTTACCAAATCCATTTTCATGTCGGATGTTACCAAATCTGTCAAAGTTGAAGTGATGTAGTTGTGAATTATGATGTCACTACCAAATTTCATTCAGAAACACAGGCGGGCGCTACCGAAATTTTGACAGAGACCAAATTGTGCAGAGTTATTTTGCAAGGACACTTCTACCAGTTTTGAGTGACTAACTTAAAAATTGGATTATGAACAAATGAGAAGGTATTTTTGAAAACTGGAGGAGGTTTGTGTTCATCACATAACAAATAACAAAAACCTTTATTAGTTTTTAAAAATGTGTTATGGTTTGATATATATTAGACATATAAGTGGTGCTACCGAATGTGCTCAACTGTTTTACAGCGACGCTACGAAATTTCCTGTAGCAGTCACAATTTTGATATTCACCTTGTTGGGAGGTTGCCACCTGTCAAGGAGGATTCGAATGGATTCTCAAGGATCAGTTAGATGTCAAGGGACACCTTCACCTAAGTTTTATCTCCATCAAAGGCCTCATGCAATGAGGTGGAAACAATTTATTAATGACTTCCAACAAATTCCTGAAAATTAGCAGTTTGTTGGATTTTTGTCTCTTTGATTGTTGCCACCTATATCCAAGGCTTAGAATACAATGGAAGAGATGGGATTCAACCTCCTAATGTTATTTGGATTCTATTTTCTATTTAAGGAAGGATAGATCTCTTGGAGAAGAGGATTCATGAGCCAGAAGAGGCTAGAGAGAGTAGGAGCAGGCAATTTTCCTGTGTGTGTTCATTTGTAAGCTTGTGGGAATTTTATAATTGTAAGCATTACTGTTATTGGAGACTCATGAGAGCTATGATTTCATATTGTAATTCTTTTGTTTATATATCTTCTTATTTGAATATATTGCAGGTTTGAGGATCAAACGCTGCCAATGATTTATGGATCCCTAAGAAGCAGAGAATCTACTGTATTTTGCCCATTAGTCATTGTTTATATTCAAGTATTTGTTGATTCATTAAATTGAGAGGATATTTGTTTAGTGAAAATTCTATCTTATGTTTTCCTTCTTCATTCTTCCACCTATCAGCATATAATCTTGTTTTCTGTTGAGCAGCTTTAGTGCCTTCGATGAGTAGAATGTTTGTGACTCCATTGCCCATTAGTGTAGCCTACTGATATGCAGTTTGCTACCCTCTCCCTTTCTTTCTCCATCTTGTTGATCCACCTATTCAAAACCAAAATTATCTTTTACATTCTGATGGGTGTTGAGCTTACGCTTTAGCAGTCAAAGTGTGACTTTCGATGCTAACACCGTCTAACCCCTGTGTTTTTTTTATGTGGAGAGCTTAAGCCTAATGTCATTCCCTTTCCCAGCAAAAATGATTTTGTCTCTCTGTGTTTTTACCAAGAGATACCATGGGCTTTTGCACCACTCGATTTACATGCAATTACCTTGCCTCTCTGTGTTTTTACCAGGAGATCCCAAAAATTTTACTCCAAACGATTTCCATGTAAATTAACCTATCACTATGGGTATTTACCATGTGATCCCATACATTTTACCCTACCCAAAATTCCTGCACAGGATGCGTGCAATACCCATTTACTCCCTTCCATCATTAAACAGGCTAGTTGAACTGTGTGCAGTTCTTTCACCTTCTTTACCTACCTAGTAAACTCTGCTAGTGGTCTTGAAACCTAATAAAGGACCTCGAGTGAATAGCGAGAGGATGATTGTTCCCTCTCAGTGACCTTGACGTATTATTAACCCTTGTTCTTGGAAATTTGGTTGAGAAAAGTTAAGGTTTTATTGTCTTTAGAATGAAAAAAGTTAATGCTTTTAATTTCCATTAGTAAGGAGAAAAGTTAATGTTTTTGTTGGTCTCTAGAATCAAGAAGGGTTAATGCTTTTATTTGTCTTTAGAAATGAGCAAACTTAATGTGTATTGTCTTTGGAATGAGAAATGTTAAGGTTCTTATTTGTCAATAGAACTGAGTAAAGTTTATGTTTTTTCAAAAGAAATGAGTAAGGTTAATTTTTTATTTAATGATGTCAATACATGTGTTTTGTTCAAAATTAATGTCCTCATTGGAAGAACTTGATTAGATCATGAATTGATGCCCATAAATCTTTCCTTTTATGAGAATCTAATAGAACTTAGGTTTAATGAATCTTAAACCTCCCCACTATGGAGATTCCCCTCTTTACTCCGTTCAATGAATCCTTAGAATAGTTGGTCGTGAACAAGGATTGGAATTAGTGTTGTTGGGAAATAATACCCTACGGACTAGAAAGCTAGGGTTAGACTTGCATGCATATCATGACCTTAAAGAAATCACTTTTCACCTACCACCCCAAAACCTAAAACCCTTTTTCACATACAAACATGGAAAGAACCTACTAACCTTTTTACTGATGTTTGGTGTAGATCCTTTGTTGCGCTTTGTCCGCCTGCTTGCGTTGCTCCTTCCAAAGACAATCCTACAATCAAGACAAAACACTACGCATGCATGCTATTTTTCTACTTGAGGATTAGAGATTAAGCATAAATCGAATAAATCATATATAACTCAAGCATTGGGACGGGAAAAAGTATTATTTATTATTTTCAAGATGAATCAACTTACAATCAATATTGAGACCGGCCACCGTTCCTTGATCCTGATCTTGGGCTCCTCCTCTTCTTTGTCCTCCAACTGCTTTGCTTTAATTCTCCTTAAGCTTGAGGAAAGGCTAAAGGGTTGGGACAAATGGATTCGGCAATTGGGCAGAGTTTCTTCGCTATAATTTTCCTCCTCCAAATAGTACCCCTACCCCTTCTTTTATAGGCTAGAAGGAGCTAGGGTTTTGGACGAACTCTCGGCCCTGCATGACTGGGAGTTTTAGTTAACTGACCCATATCTTTTTGTCCCGTCGGAAACTTTCCTGTTTTTGTGCTTTGTTAGGTAAACGCGGGCTGTAGTAGGCCAGCCAGCATTCCAACACGTGCAGTAGTAGGCCTGCCAGCGTTCCAACGCATGCAGTAGAGGGTTAGGGTGCGTGCCACTTGATTTAAGAAGCTTTTCAAGAGTTTATTCAGCATGGCTTTGGCAAGGAAGAGATATGAGTTGGTCTGATGCCAGGTAAGCATGTGTGGTGCAATTTAGGGTTATAACAGATGCCCCCTAATGTGTGAGGTCAAAAGAGCATCTGATGGCCGAAATACATTACCAATTCTTTACCAATCTGTACTGATATGCTGAATGAGTGAGCCCAGGAATCAGGAATCAGGAGGTGCCGTCTGCAAAAAATATCAAATGTCTCACCGAGGCGGGCATACCCATGCTCGGGATAAAATAGAACCATGGCTACCAATCAAATACACTGTAGATCCATGTCAAACAACTATGAAGAGTAGCCACGAATAATACACAACGGAGCTACATCTCGAAATCAGAAACATATACATATAAAGTATCCATCTCCCAGAAGCTAATTTAGCCTGATGGATGTACTTCAGAGCTCGAGCAACAACTTCAAAATCTTCTAAAACTCGGGTAGGAGTGTAATATGAGTGTATGAATGCGCTACCCAGAGGTCTTCGACGACTCGTCGGTTACGGACTTGATAATCTTGATGATCGAACTAAAGGCTTCAGTGATTTCGAACAAAGACTTGACTGGACGTTCAGGATGGCCGGGTATGCGGACAAGAGACATATTGCAGAAGGGCCGACTCAGGCTCAATGAAAAACTTCCCTTGGACAATAGCATGACAAGTGATAAGACTCAGGTAGCATATCTGTTAATCATAAGTCTACGAAGCAGGAGGCAACGCAAACTCTCCATATGTTTGGAAGAGTAATCAAATGGTGGAGGACACAACTCTATATAGCGAGCAAAGATTCCTAAGGTCGTACTACATCCCATAGTCTGATGAATCAAACGGACATATGTTCTTTATCCAAGGGCTACTCATGATGCTGTCAATAAAGAAAATGCTTTTCCCATCCTCTTTTTGGGGTATATTTGATTTTTTTGTTCTTTTTGATGATTTTGAAAAAGAATAAAGGAATATTACGTTACAATGGAGGAAAGAGTACAACAAACATACAAGCTCAAGGCACAAGGAAAGGAGTGATGTTCTAGAGAGATGATACTCGGGAAAAATTCTCCAGTGGCCAAAGGTGTTCAGGTGCAAAGGCAAACTGTTACTAGGCTGATGGGTAAAGGATGCAAATGCGGTTGATAGAACACACAATGGTAACGTCCTTCGATGTAAGTTTAACGAGCGCAAAGAAGGGAAGCTCGGTGATTTTTCATATTTAGAGAGTCTGAAAAAGAATAAAAGAAAACTCCATTGGGGTACCTTTTTCATCAATAGTCTAGTCGATTCGAAAAAGGGGTAAACTAGCACCGATTAGATGTCAATTCAAAACCATTTTAACGAGTGTGACAAGGACAAGATCACTTGGCTATTTTTTCAATTTTAAGGAGTCTGAAAAAAGCTTAACTATGGACTCCGTCAGGAATGTTCTTCTGGACCATTTTAACGAGTGTGAAAGAATAAGGTCACTTGGCAATCTTTTCAATTTTAGAGAGTCTGAAAAGAGCTTAACTATGGACTCCGGGGGGGTTTATTTTTCGTAAATTTAGTCCCTCAGGCTCGGAAAAGGAATAAAATTATACCTGAGGATACTCTTCTAAAGAATGGAAATTCAATAGAGTATTCCTTTGTTCGTACAGTTGACCGTCCAAACCGAAAAAGGGGTAAACTACCACCGGACAGACGTGACTTCAAATTTCAGTTTAACGAGCGTGAAAGGCTACAAGATCGCTCAGCAATCTTTTCATGTTTAGAGGGTCTGAAAAGGGCTTAAAAGGAGACGCATTATGTTTTGGGATTCCGGAGGGTAAGACAAAGAGTGAAAAAGACCCATGCAAATGAGTCTCAAACTCATATTCAGGAAAGACTATACGGACTCTCGAGCCTACAGTGTTGTTGGAAACGGCATGGACACCATAATGCAGCCAGGACCTACCTAGGGCATCCATGTTTCAGTAAGCTCTACCACCAAGTTGCGACACTCCTAGAGCAGATATGATGGTTCTGTGCCACAACCGGATGTGATCGATCCTATATCATAAGAACAAAAGGCAACGAGATGCAACAGTCGGGATGAAATCCTACCCTATATGCTCAAGTTGATTTTTGAAAAAAAAAAAAAAATATGGNAAAAATTGTCCCAGTACCTGCTCAAATCCCTCCCATATAATGCCTGGATCACTCTAAATGGTTTTTGGTATAAAGAAACTGATAAAGGGGCCCAAAAAAGTGACAAAAATAGGCCAAAAAGTCTATAAATAGAAGCTGGCAGCTCATTATCACCATTGTTGATTTGGAAATTGACTCTGGAGCCAAAAGACCCCATTTTCCAAAGATCGTGATTCCGGGAGATACAGTGGACGAAACGGACTTCTGCTTGGACCAAGTAAGTACAAACTCCCTTGTCTTGTTATTCAATACTTCATTTGTCACTTTTAGTTGATTTTGGGGGTGGGCGTCGACCTCAAAGAGGTCGGCCCTAGGCAAACGCGGGTTGTCCAGGGACAGCCCGCGGGTACCCACGTGCAGAGCCAAGCCTGCACACGGGTACCCGCGACTGTCTCCTCTACAGGCCGCGGGTACCCCTCGCGCGATGCAAAAATTGAGTTAAACAAGTCCTGACCCCCCCTTTTTTTCTTTGTGATGTTGGCAGGATGTATGTTCAGTGGAGGGAAAGGGAGCACGAGGCCACCAATGAGTTAGTGGCTGCAGATCCGAACGTTATGGCCGTGCTGACACAGTGTGGTTTGGTAAAATTCTTTTTGTGTCCATTTATGCGCATGCAACCAAGGCTACCGAACGCCCTGGTTGACTATTGGCACCCTAATGCAGAGGCTTTCATGATAGAGGGGAAATCCTTGGTGCCCACCACTGAGGATATTTACTTTTTGACTAGCCTCTCGAGGAGAGGGGAACCAGTCAACTTTCAGACTTTTCCTGCAAGGCCAAGCAAAGTCTTGGAGCTGATAGAGGAGTATTGTGAGGTTGGGACCGATCAGAGGACTTCCTCGGTACCCGTTAGTAGGATTGCCAGCCTCGCCCTTCAGACTATTTTATCCCTCATTGGGTGGATTACCCGCTCCGCAACCGTGCATCAGGCTTCGCGCGCACAGATGAACTGTGCAATCCAGTGCATGAATGCCCAAATTTTTTATTGGAGTACCACACTACTAGTGAGCATGACAGGTCAGTTGAAAGCTTGCAGGCAGCGGACACACAGGAACTTTGGGTTTGGGACCATCCTGTGTTTGTTTTTCTTCGAGAGAGTTCCATGTTTTAGTCCTCGGCTGACAGTACGAGGACATCTGGATACTTTCCCCGCAGTATGCAGATGGGGAGTGTTGCTGCCGCGACAGGGTGGTGGAAGGACCGTAGAGGCCTTCAACGACGACTTTTTTGCTTGGCTGTCACGGCAGATCCTAGCTATTGAGGACTACCCATATGCGAGGATCGACTTCTCCAGAGATCCAGCAATACCAGTGCCTCCTGGTGAGGAGCGAGGGGAGATGGATAAGTCTCCACCTATACAGTTTTTTTTGTTTTGTATATGTAATTTTTATGTCTTTTTTATATATATATCATGTTTTTGTAAACCAGAGTTTTTGATGGGTGAACGTTCATTGCATGCAGATGTGGGACCCGTGCGACCTGTCGACTATGCACGGAACAGGCATCGCCCACGGCCTGAAGCCGCAGCTGCCACCGCTGGAGGAGCAGTAGTAGCCGGGAACCTCCCAGTAGGAGAGGCCAAGAGAGTCCTGAGGTAGATTGAGCGGAACTTTACTGCGCTCACTCGCACAGTTCCCATGGCAGAGATAGAGGACTTTCCGCCCTCCTTGCAGACTCATATTGTGGGGGTACCTCGGACATGGGTCCAATTGTTTAGGCGTTTGGGTCAGGCTATATATGAGTATAACAGGGCCCATAGGCCCTGAACAGACTTTAGACTTTTATGTGCCACGAGCACTGATATGTATATATTTTTTGAGGGCATAAGCCCCAGTGACTCGTTATGGTTCCCACTTTTTGAGGCACTTGCGCCCATCTATGTACTCTGAGGATTTTATGATGTTTATATATGGTTTTTATCTCTTTTTTGTGTCTTATGGATTATGTGTACAAAAATTTATTTACATGTTTATGTTCATGATCTTTTTATATGTGAGCGAGATGCCAATCTAAAATGTGATTAGCTAGAGTATCTGTGATTTGATTTAGACTCCTAGGAACATGAAAATATGTAATATAATCAAAGTTGTGTTCCAAGAGACGTACCCTAAGGAATCGTCGGTGTAAAGTTGGGTCATGCACCCGATATATTCTGTTTAGCTGCAACACAACCAGTTGAGTGTCTAGATAGACCCGGAGACGAGAGATACCTAATGACAAAGCGTCACGAAGCAACTCAATAACTGCACTATACTCAGCAACATTATTTGTGATGTCACCTAAGCATATACCTCCGGAAGATAACAACTGACCCTGTGGTGTAAAGATTACCCAAGCTGCGGAGGCAAGCCTCCGCGTGTGTCGACTAGCACCGTCCACATACCCAACGAACACCTCGGACTCACTTGACATCTTCCATATTGACGAAAGATAACATCAATGACACGTCCATAACACGTTTTAAAATAAATGTAAAAAGTAATAGTACAAAGACTATACATATGTTACAAAAAGTTACCCACAGTGACCATTCTATGAGTAATACTTCTTGAGGTAGAGCCCATTTCTAGGCTTCGCCAAAGAATTCCCTTCAAAATCGACCAAACGATAAGCGCCCTTTTTTAAAACCTCCTTAATAATGAAGGGTCCGAACCACATGGGCTTAAACTTCCCTTCCCCCAGGGGGTCCTTATCTTGGTCATAGACCAGGGCAAGGTCGCCCTCAGAGAAAACCCGAGGACGAACGAACCTATCATATTGACACTTGACCTTATGTTTATGAGCCTCGTTGGCCAGGGCCGCATCGTGACACTGTTCATCAAGCTTCTCAAGGTGTACTAATCGTTCTTCAAGCGGAGAAGTGTCTGGCAATAACTGTACTGCCAATTTCAGAGATGAAATTTGACATTCGATGGGCAAGACTGCCTCCAGCCCATAAACGAGTTGGAAAGGTGAGAAACCGGTTGCAGTCTTAATTGAGGTTCGGTAATCCCATAATGCTGAGTATAACATCAAATGCCAATTTGACTTGGCTGAGTTGATAGTTCGTTGTAGAATCATCTTAAGGGTTTTGTTTACAGCTTCCACCTGCCCATTAGCTTGGGGATAGTAAGGTGATGAATGTTCTTGCCGTAACCCAAGCTTTGACGTTAACTCGGACATCATTTGGTTCTGAAAGTGACTGCCATGGTTAGTGACAATCTCTCTCGGGACGCCGAACCGTGCTATAATCTAGTTAAATAAGAAGTGAGTTGCAGTCTCTCCATCATCTTTGAACATCGGCATAGCTTCGACCGACTTAGTGAAGTAGTCGACAGCTACAATGATATAGCGGTGCCCTCTTGCTGATGGGGGGTTGCATGTAGTGTAATCAATCCCCCACTTAGTGAAGGGACCGACTGTGATGACAGGAAACATGGGAGCTGGATGTGCCCTCATCTTCCGTGAGAAGATTTGGCACGGATGGCACTTCTTGACCGACTCGATACAATCTTTCATAAGTGTGGGCCAGAAGTAACCGGCTCGTAAGATCTTTTGGGTTGTTGCCAACCCGGACAAGTGACCGCCACAGGCTCCTGTATGAAAATCGTTGAGCACTATGACGGCCTCCTCATGAGTGAGACATTGGTGCAATATGTAGTCTACACCTCTCTGATACAACGTATCATTGAGTATGAGATAGTTCTTGTCCTGATGGCGTATCCGTCGATGCTCATCACGAGAAGCAGAGGTGGGGCACTTCAAAGTCTAGAGATAGATCAGTATATCTCCGTACCAGGGGTCTGAAGATTCAATCAAAAACATATCCCCCCGGATAGGCGATTCCTCAGGCACAATGTCACCTGACTCAACCGGAAGCTCCGAGATAAGTTCTGTGAAGACCAATGACTTTTTGGACTTGGCTGAAACAAAGTCTAAGTCAAATTCTTGGAGGATTACCATCCATCTACTGATTTTTCCGCCAATAAATCGTCGTGTCAACATGTACTGGAATGGATTCACGACGGCGACGACGGTGGTCTTGCGAAACAGAACATAGTGACGGAACCGTTGGACAGCATGAATTGCTGCCAACGCAAGTTTTTCGAGATGGGAATAATTAAGTTTCGGTCCTATGAGCCCTCGGCTCAGGTAATAGATCACGTATTCGGAAAACGAATCATCCTCCTGAACTAAAACCATGCCTATGGTTGACTCTGTGATAGCCAGATATAATAAGAAGTCTTTGTTATAATTCGGTGGCCGTAGCAGAGGTGCGGTAATGAGGGTGTGTTTTAATGTGTCGAAAGAGCGTTGAGCGGCTTCGTCGCAGAAAAAGGGAACATCTTTCTTCAGTAAACGCATAAAGCCCTTGGTAATTTCGGCATAGTTGGCAATGAAGTGTCGTAAGAAGTTCTCCTTGCCTTGAAGACTTTGAAGTTGTAAGATTGTGCGTGGGGGGTGCAACTGGACTATTGCCTCCACCTTAAGAGGATCGACCATGATCCCTGTTGTTGAAACAATGAAACCTAACAAACGTCTTGACGTGACACAAAAGCTACACTTGTTGGGATTCAAGCGAATCCTAAAGTAGCGACAGCGTTGGAAGATTAGTCTGAGGTGTGTAGGATGATCCTTTCGCTTGCGAGAGCGTGATGCTAAATCATCTAGATAGGCCTCGACTATATGCTTGAGGTCATGAAACGCAAAAGACATGGCCTGCTGGAAAGTGGCTCCAGCGTTCTTAAGGCCAAAAGGCATCTTACGATAGGCGAATGTACCCCACGGACAAATGAATTTCGTTTTGTGTTGGTCTTCAGGTTTGATTTCAATTTGATTATAGCCCGAAAATCCATCCACGAACGAAAAGGCTTCACAACCGGCACACTCATCAATAATCTGGTCAATGAATGGGATTGGATAATTATCTTTTGGACATGCCTTATTCAAATCATGGAAATCAGTACATACACGAATCGTGCCTTGTTTTTTATTGACCGGCACGGGGTTTGACACCCACTGAGTCAAATGAATAGGGTAAATGAACCCTGCCTTGAGCAATTTCTTAACCTCATCCTTAATGGCTGCTGCTTTCCTAGGATTGACTGGACGACGTTTCTGTCGAACAGGCTTAGCATCAGGATACATTGTGATTTCATGTTCAACTATTTTCGGATCGATGCTTGGCATTTCCCCATAAGACTAGGCAAAAACGTCGTGGAATTCTTTGAAAAGATCCGTGTAAATCTGAACCTCTTCGGGGGAGCAATCTGCTCCGACGAAGACATTCTCCACGACGCCAGGGTTTCGAGAGATGTTGATAGGTATAGTGGCAGCGATAGTCGCCATATTTCCCTTAGCATAAATTTCCTGTGTAGCTAAGAGGTTAATGGGACATGGCTGATCTCCCGTCATGGTGATAGTGAATTCTCCTGCCTCGATTCGGCTTAACTCTGGGAGGAAATATGATATGTGATGAATATCTTCCCAAGGTTTGTCTGGACTAGTCATTGCTTCGATTACGGCTTCGTCCGAAGGCAAGACTAAATCTAACGAATCAGTGTTGGCAAGAGAACCCTGAGCCCAGACAGGCTCTAGAGGTGGATCTAACTCTTGTGCGGGAGTCGGATCAGGAGTAGCTGAAGCTTGCTGGACTAAAGAGTACGCTACTTCAGCAGCCGAAAAGGGCATAGACATGCCAGCATGCCCTGTCTCATCCATCATGGCTGATGGGGAAGGAAGAATCCACGGATCCTGAAAGTAAGTCGTGTGGAACGACAAGACGTGAAAAATCTCAGCCTTGTGGTGAGTCGATATAAACTTGACATCACCATGAGGAGGTGGGTAATCGAAAGTACCCATCAAAGATGGGCATAAACCAACTCCTACATTAACGACACCGACTTGAGGATTATCAATCATGGGAACCGTGGATGCCCCCAAAGCTAGGTCAGGTCTAGAGAAGGACAATTGATCGATGGTCACTATCCGGCCTTCGTGCGGAAATAATAAGACTCGGAAAACTGTAGCAACCACATCTTGCATAGCATAAGTCCAACTACAACCTAACAAGAGATTGTAGTCGAGGGGGGCATCGACTACCTCTACTTCGACGCACACGGTCTTCCCTCCTAACTGCACAGGGAAAGAAGGAATGATGCCATGTGGTCAGAATGAATGACCGTCGAACACAGCGAGGAGAGTAGGTGATGGAGACAACTCAGGCTGACCAATGGCTTTCTAGCATGCTAACGACATAACGCAAGTCGAAGCGCCCT
>ML795530.1:31129-47264 GCA_009831015.1 Picea engelmannii
ACATTTCAAAGCTTCAAACAGTTGAAAAAATGATGAAATGGCTTCATTGGTTGTTTCATGTAACTTGAATGCTTCATTTTCCCAATAATTAGAGTAGGTGTGTGCAATAAGCTTGTTGGACAAGCATCATTTTCATCATTTTTGTCAGTTTTAGTTTTCATTTGTATTTAGTTTCAGTTAAAGGTCACAGATCAAAGAAGATTACAGAGGTTAAAGGTTGGGAGAATACCTAGGATAAGGCACTACAATATTTCTTAGAGCTTCATAGGGAGGACTCTATCCCCTATGGAGACTATGTTAGCACAAGAATTTACAGCCAGAAGAGGCTTGCCTCTCCATAAGAATCTAAATAACCTCTATAGGCATATACATGCTTCTAACCTATGAACTCAAGGTTCTTTATTAGTCTCATCATACAAAAGAGCACATAAATTTCATAGCGCCATGGCGCTGCAGAATTGTCTATATAGCATGGTTTGCCATTTTACTACCTAAAATGCTACCAAATATATTAAGAAGTGTAATGATGGTGCTATGAATTCCATAGGTTGTTACCAAATCCATTTTCATGTCGGATGTTACCAAATCTGTCAAAGTTGAAGTGATGTAGTTGTGAATTATGATGTCACTACCAAATTTCATTCAGAAACACAGGCGGGCGCTACCGAAATTTTGACAGAGACCAAATTGTGCAGAGTTATTTTGCAAGGACACTTCTACCAGTTTTGAGTGACTAACTTAAAAATTGGATTATGAACAAATGAGAAGGTATTTTTGAAAACTGGAGGAGGTTTGTGTTCATCACATAACAAATAACAAAAACCTTTATTAGTTTTTAAAAATGTGTTATGGTTTGATATATATTAGACATATAAGTGGTGCTACCGAATGTGCTCAACTGTTTTACAGCGACGCTACGAAATTTCCTGTAGCAGTCACAATTTTGATATTCACCTTGTTGGGAGGTTGCCACCTGTCAAGGAGGATTCGAATGGATTCTCAAGGATCAGTTAGATGTCAAGGGACACCTTCACCTAAGTTTTATCTCCATCAAAGGCCTCATGCAATGAGGTGGAAACAATTTATTAATGACTTCCAACAAATTCCTGAAAATTAGCAGTTTGTTGGATTTTTGTCTCTTTGATTGTTGCCACCTATATCCAAGGCTTAGAATACAATGGAAGAGATGGGATTCAACCTCCTAATGTTATTTGGATTCTATTTTCTATTTAAGGAAGGATAGATCTCTTGGAGAAGAGGATTCATGAGCCAGAAGAGGCTAGAGAGAGTAGGAGCAGGCAATTTTCCTGTGTGTGTTCATTTGTAAGCTTGTGGGAATTTTATAATTGTAAGCATTACTGTTATTGGAGACTCATGAGAGCTATGATTTCATATTGTAATTCTTTTGTTTATATATCTTCTTATTTGAATATATTGCAGGTTTGAGGATCAAACGCTGCCAATGATTTATGGATCCCTAAGAAGCAGAGAATCTACTGTATTTTGCCCATTAGTCATTGTTTATATTCAAGTATTTGTTGATTCATTAAATTGAGAGGATATTTGTTTAGTGAAAATTCTATCTTATGTTTTCCTTCTTCATTCTTCCACCTATCAGCATATAATCTTGTTTTCTGTTGAGCAGCTTTAGTGCCTTCGATGAGTAGAATGTTTGTGACTCCATTGCCCATTAGTGTAGCCTACTGATATGCAGTTTGCTACCCTCTCCCTTTCTTTCTCCATCTTGTTGATCCACCTATTCAAAACCAAAATTATCTTTTACATTCTGATGGGTGTTGAGCTTACGCTTTAACAGTCAAAGTGTGACTTTCGGTGCTAACACCGTCTAACCCCTGTGTTTTTTTTATGTGGAGAGCTTAAGCCTAATGTCATTCCCTTTCCCCGCAAAAATGATTTTGTCTCTCTTTGTTTTTACCAAGAGATACCATGGGCTTTTGCACCACTCGATTTACATGCAATTACCTTGCCTCTCTGTGTTTTTACCAGGAGATCCCAGGAATTTTACTCCAAACGATTTCCATGTAAATTACCCTATCACTATGGGTATTTACCATGTGATCCCATACATTTTACCCTACCCAAATTTCCTGCACAGGACGCGTGCAGTACCCATTTACTCCCTTCCATCATTAAAAAGGCCAGTTGAACTATGTGTAGTTCTTTCACCTTCTTTACCTACCTAGTAAACTCTGTTGGTGGTCTTGAAACCTAATAAAGGACCTCGGGTGAATGGCGAGAGGATGATTGTGCCCTCTCAGTGACCTTGACGTATCATTAACCCTTGTTCTTGGAAATTTGGTTGAGAAAAGTTAAGGTTTTATTGTCTTTAGAATGAAAAAAGTTAATGCTTTTAATTTCCATTAGTAAGGAGAAAAGTTAATGTTTTTGTTGGTCTCTAGAATCGAGAAGGGTTAATGTTTTTATTCGTCTTTAGAAATGAGAAAACTTAATGTGTATTGTCTTTAGAATGAGAAATGTTAAGGTTCTTATTTGTCAATAGAACTGAGTAAGTTTATGTTTTTTCAAAAGAAATGAGTAAGGTTAATGTTTTATTTAACGATGTCAATACATGTGTTTTGTTCAAAATTAATGTCCTCATTGGAAGAACTTGATTAGATCTTGAATTGATGCCCATAAATCTTTCCTTTTACGAGAATCTAATAGAACTTAGGTTTAATGAATGTTAAACCTCCCCACTATGGAGATTCCCCTCTTTACTCCGTTCAATGAATCCTTAGAATAGTTGGTCGTGAACAAGGATTGGAATTAGTGTTAAAGTTAGTAGTGAAATGTGATATCCCACTTTTATCGCAAGTCGATTTGACTATGGAATTAATAAGGGTATCCATGTAATTCTTGTAGGGATTGCATAGATAGAGATTAAATAAATGCTAATTACATTCTTAAGGAAGGAAACCATGGATAGTTGGTAAGTATTGATGTTTCTTAAATTTTAAGGGAGGGGCACATGTTAAATGGTGAGTACTAATTATTTTGGAGTTCTTAAGGAGAAGGTAATTTGGTTAGATGGTCTTTTCATAGCTTCTTTATTGATTCCTATTTGATCTTAACTTATTATGTGAGTGGTGTAGACACATCATAAGGAGTAGTTGTCAGACCTTACACATTCAACTCATATAACACTTGCAATATGGATCGAAAGGTTAAACTGTGTAACGACCATTGTGATACTTGTTCTTTGGGTTGTGCCTTTAAAATTGTGTTAATATAGGATTGATTAAGTTTTTTTATTCTATTGCACCATTGAAATTACTGTTAATTAGTCTTGCGCATTTGAATGATGTGATGCATGTTGTAATAACATTTGTTGTGCACCTTGAAATAAAATAGATGTTCACTTTTGTGCCATAAAAATAAAATAGATGTTCACTTTTGTGCCATAAAAATAAAGTGATTACCCTCGCGCCTCAACCCTTTTCATTGTATGATTGATGGAGAATTCACATTCTCTTGTGCCTTTGAGTTTAATGTTGATCACTCTTGCATCATGAATTAGTTTCTAATTAATCTTGCGTCATTCATTTATGTCGATATATGACTGATTTAGTAACTAATTTTATGTTGCACCATTAATTAAGTTGACATGTGATTGTTCTAGATTTGTTTACTCTCGTGCGCAACAAATAATTAAATGTTGATGTATGATTGATAACGATAATTATTACCCTTGCACCATGGTTAATTGATGTTTAGGATTGATGGATTGATGAAATAGATGATCGTAGATGTTGTTGATTTAGCTAGTTGCTTGGATTGATTGGGTTAGTGGGATGTAGACACCTCCTTATTCCTCAGAACAGTCGCCAAACCTGAGACCTTAAATAGTTAAAATCAATTGGAACCTGGGCTTGAGCGTTTCTTATGTGTCCTGGAGGTCCTAACCTTGCAAGGTAGGATGGGTGGGTAGTCATTTTATATTCATTATCTGATTGAATTTTGTTGTAAATTGCTTCAAGATATTATGATGTGTTAATATGCTACGCTAATTATGTTATGTGTCATTATCCTTCTTTGACGTGTTGATTGTGTCGTTAGTGATATTCATGATGAGTAGATGGTATTGCCTTACTTATGATATTGTTGAATAGGCTCTTCCATGATCATGTGTTGATGTTAATTTCTTAATGCAATTTTTTTTTTACTTTTTATGATTCGAATTTTCTTAGGCATAATAGAGGGTTGTTACATTATGGTATCAAAGCAGGTTCAACCCTGCGAATGGGGATCATTATGCCTTCCACTATATAAAAAATTGATTAATAATTTATATCTAATTAAATTGAATTGTAATCATGCAGGTAATCATGGTTAGAGGACATCGCGGAGGAAAACGACGTGGTGCTAGGGGAGAAGGCGCGACACCTCTAGTAGCATCCATGCCATAGGGGTTGGATCCCCAAGGAGAAGAACATGTCATTGGACATGAAAAAATAGTTGTAGGGGATGTGGTTGGGTTGATGAGGTCCTTTCATAGGATGTCAAAGGCCTTGATTAGCAGTTTAGATAGAGATGAGGCCAGGGAACCTATACACCCTGAGGGTCCACAACGTACCCCAGCCAGTACTGGTAGTGTTCACCGAGAACTAGAGAAGGTCAAGTTTCCCGAGTTCTTGGGTGCCATGGACAACGCATCCATCGAGGCATGGTTGGAGAACATGGAAATGTGTTTTGCACTTCGTGACTCCACCTCCAACATGAAGGTATGCATGGCGATCTTTCAATTTAAGGGGAGCGCTCTTCTATGGTGGAAGACTCTCCTCCCACAATTGAACATGGTTGTCGAAGACATGTCATGGGAACTGTTCAAGGAGTGGTTCCGGGAGAGGTATTTTTCTGAGGAATTCATTGAGATTCATCTCAATGAGTTCAACTACTTACGAAGGACGGTCACACGATGCCCGAATATGAGGCCCATTTCATGGAGTTGCTTAGGTATGCTCCACATCTGAACACCAATAAGATCAAGATCAACAAGTTTGTGTTCATCCTTAACGTCATCATTTGTGTGAAGGTGAGGATCATAATGCCTCAAAGTTGCACAATGTTGTCCAGAAGGCCCTCATAGCTGAGGAAGATCTCATCTGCAAGGGTTGGAGCATGAATCTTGCGAGACTGATGGGACAAGTGACATCTTGTGCGTAGAAGCATCAGACACCAACTAAACATCCCTCAAGGTATCGAGACACTCTGAGAGGATCCACGTTCATGCCACCACCACGACCGGGGCGTCAACAACGAACTCCCTATAGAGGAACACAAAAATAGCAACAATGTTGTCCGTAGTAGCAATGACTTAGGCCTATTCAACATAATAAACCAAGGTTCCAGGATAGTGGGCCATCAAATTCTACTTCGGGGTCTAGGAGTACTAGACCGAAGAGCGGATGTTGAACATGTGGAGAGCCACATTACCACTGTGACTATCCGGTTGAGAGGGCTAGAGCAGTCAGGTCATCTGGACACACTACAGTAGGAAATTTTGGAAAGGCCCACTGGATTCCTGCAGTGGTGAATAACTGTCAGGTCGAGCACCAGTCTACTGTTCTTGAGACATTAGGTACAATCGTTGGCCAGACCTTTATTATTTTGATAGATCCAAGTGGTACAGAGAGATTTATTTCTAGTGCAACGCTAAAGAGAATTAAGGTAAAGGTAGTCAAATAGGAGGAGTTTATCTACATGGAAAAGGCTTTGAGAACCAAGCAGAAGGTTGGAGGAAAGGTTACAGACTGTAGCCTTAACCTGGGAGATTTCTTCATGAAGTACAACCTGTAAATCACGATATTAGGATCTTGTGACATCATGATCGGTATGGAATGGTTGGAATCACATGATGCGATACTCAATTGTAAGACGAAACAATTGAGTTTGACCGATGACGAGGGACAAAGACGAGTGATTGTAGGAAGAAACTAGGGAGTTTCCATAAGGTTCATCTCTTCCTTACAACTGTAGAAGAGTATGTGCAAGGGATGCAATCTATATGCAATCCTAGAATTGAATGAAAAGGGCGTGGAAGAAGGATTAGAAAACCTTCTAGTAGTATGAGAGTTTGCAGGTGTGTTCCAAAAAGAGTTACCAGGTTTGCTGCCCAAAAGAGAGTTGGAATTTAACATCGACTTAAAACCTAGAACTAAACCGATAGCAAGGACACCTTATGGGATTTTGACCCCTTAGTTACAGGATTTGAAAATGAAAATAAAAGAGTTTTTGGACCTAGGAATTATACAATCAAGTGTGTCACCTTGGGGTGCACCTGTTATTTTCATATGGAAGAAGGATGGGTCGTGGAGACTTTACATTGACTACCGTTAATTGAACAAGGCAACGATCAAGAACCAATATCCATTGCCAAGAATAGATGATTTGTTTGATCAAATGAAATACATGATGGTATTTTCGAAAATTGACTTGAGATCGAGATACCACCAGTTACGGATAAAAGAGAAAGACATTCCTAAGACCACATTCAAGATGAGGTTTGGACATTACGATTTTACCATTTTACCGTTTGGACTGACAAACTCCCCAGGGGTATTCATGAGTTTGATGAATGGGGTGTTCCAAGAATACTTGGACAAGTTTTTTCATGTATTCAGTGACGACATCTTGATATATTCTTGAATGACGGAAGAACATGACGAACATTTGTGCTTGGTACTACAGTTCTTACGAGAGAACAAATTATATGGGAAATTGTCAAAATGCTCTTTTTATCAATTGAGGATTCATTATTTAGGGCATGTTATCTCTGACGAAGGTATCATTGTGGATCCAGCGAAGGTAGAGACTATTATGGAATGGCCTGCACCGATTAACGTACCTGAAGTATGTAGCTTCATGGGTTTAGCATGATATTATCGACAGTTCGTCAAAGGTTTTTCAAAGATAGCAAATCCAATTACGGAATTGCAGAAGAAAAAAAAGAAGCTTGTATGGACTGATAAATGCGTGGAAGCATTTCGAAGGCTCAAGGAGTTGTTGACGACAACGACGATACTAAAATTCCCTGACATGGATGCAGACTTCTTGGTATGAACATACGCATCCAAGGAAGGCTTAGGCAGAGTCTTGTTGCAAGATGATCGAGTGATCACTTACATCTCTAGGAAACTAAGAAAGCATGAGTAGAACTACGCGACGCACGATTTGAAGTTGTTAGCCATTGTGTATTCCTTGAGAGTATGGAGACACTACCTACTTGGATGGAAATTCAAACTAAAAATGAACCATTGTGGTTTGCAACACATTTTTACGCAAAGTGACTTGAACACACAACAAAGGCATTGTTCAAAACTGCTTAGCGAATATGATTTTGAGATTACCTACATAAAAGGAACAGTGAATAGAGTGGCAGATGCATTGAGTCGGAGACCATGCATATTTTCAGTGATACCTCTTCAGATGAATCTTCGTGAAACAATGCTAAATATACAATGCGAAGATGACTAGTATAAAGAGGTTAAGGAAAATATCGAACAAAACACCATGTTGGTACCAAAAATTGTGGGATTTACTATTGAAAATGACGGATTAATGAGATATAATAACCAGATTTACGTACCACCTAATGACAATTTGAGAAGTTTGATATTAAACGAAGCTCATAGAGTAGTGTACATGTCTCACCCAAGAGTCATGAAGATGAGGGCATACCTTAAATCCTTATTCTTCTAGAAAGGAATGAAGGCGGACATAGTCAACTATATGGCGATATGTCTAGAATGTCAGTGGGTGAAGGCTGAGCATAGACATCTAGCAGGATTACTACAACCTCACGCTATTCCAGAATCGAAATGGGAGGTCATTTTGATGGAATTTATTGTTGGATTATCGCTGACGACAAGGAGGCATGACTCGATTTTTGTGGTAGTTGACACTCTGATGAAGAGTGAACATTTTATCCCTGTGCATATGGCATATCAAGAGCTAGACATAGCTATAGTTTTCATCAGTGATATTGTGAGATTGCATGGCATGCCTAAGAGGATCATATCTGATCAAGGATCAATGTTCACAAGACGATTTTGGACTAGTTTCCAAGAGGCCTTGGGAATCGAACTTAACTTTAGTACCACATATCACCCAGAGAGAGATGGGAAGGCAGAAAGAATGAATCAAATCTTGGAAGATATGTTGCATATGTATGTGATGGACCAATAGAAGTTTTGGGAGGAGTTCTTGCCACTGGTAGTGTTTTCATACAACAACAATTATCAAAGCACCATTAAGATGGCACCATTTGAGTTTCTTTACGGATGAACGTGTCAGACACCTTTGAGATGGGATCAACTTGAGGATAGGGTCTTGGTAGGACTAGAAGTGATCCAAGAAATGGAAGAACAAATGCTAATGATAAGACAAAGGATAAAAGAAGCGCAGGATTGACAGAAGAATTGTGTTGATGCGCATTGCGTTGACCATAGTTATGAAGTTGGTGATCCAGTCTTATTGCAGGTGAAACCGCACAAGAGTTCGATCAAGTTTGGAAAGGGTGTTAAACTCTCTCCTAGTTTTGTGGGACCTTTCGAAGTTGTGTAAAGGAAGGGGCCCATGGCCTATCGACTAGCCTTGCTTGATTCTTTGAGGAGTATGCACAATTTTTTTCATGTATCTGTTTTGAGACATTATGTTAGTGATCCTACACATGTGATTGACATGAGTTCCTTACAGGTGTCGGACAAGGGTGCACTCATGGCAGAGCCAATCCGCCTTCTTTACCATCACATTCGACATATACAACGTCAAACAGTTGATCAGGTCAAGGTCCAATGGGACAATTATAGTCCACACTCGACTACCTGGGAGAACGCATATGATATGCTCCAATAGTTTCCATTTTTTTTTGATAGTTAGACATTTAGATCTTGTCAGATACTTCATTTACTGCACATATACTGTGAAACTTCAGAATGAAGTTTAAACCAAGAGGGGGTGTATGTATAATCCTTCTCTTGCACACACATGATTTGACTTATTCTTTGAGGAAACTTGCGTGAAAGTGATCCGGTTTTGTATATGGTTGTCTATTTCTCTTATGGATTTTGATGATGATGTTGTTAGATTATGATGTTATGTTATTTGATATATATATGTAGACAGGTTTCTCCTGTGTGTGCAGGACACTTGATTGATTGAGATGTCAATGGAATCAATGGACCTCCCTGGGCTCTAGATCGAGTCAGGGAGTGGACTGTATGCGGTTTGGTTATTTCCATTTATGCATATGTGCCATGTGATTGGGTACATTATGATGTTGTTTATGGATCATTGACGGGTTTCGTTGATGGATGTAGGCCGATGATTTCTTCCTAATCAAAATCACACAAGGAGTAAAGGGGTCATGCACAACAATCAGATATTCAGGGATAGGTGTGGCATCATCCCTACCACAGCCTACTAGCACTCTCTCTGTGGCTCGAATTGTAGGATTGTAGGTTAACGATTACCTAGTTCAAGAGATCCACGATACCATGAGGGAAAACTGAGACAGTCACTTGCAAATATTCTAATGGCTGTGCAAAAAGGCAGGGTCCTTATTCCTTAGAGGCCCTTAGTCTTTCACAAGGTCGCTTGATAGAGTATTGACTCCAAGGGTTGGACAAATACCAAAATCATTCAAAGGCAAGTGGCACCCTTGGAGCACGTAGTGCATCTTGAAGGACATATCACATAATTAAAAATTGAATAAAGGTGAGTGGCACCCTTGGAGCACAGAGTGCGTCTTGAAGGGCATGTCATGATTTTTTAATAAAGGTGAGCTAATGAACCTAGGTTCCTATAAAACAATAATTTTTTTTTACTATTGTCGGACTAAAAAATAATTAATAAATGGGTAATTTTATTAATTATAAAACCCCCTTAAAAATTCTAAGCCTAGTTTAAATATTTTAAGCCTAAGTCTAAATTGGGTAAGAAGGCTAAAACTAATTAATAAATTAAATAAAAGAGGGATGAAGAAAAAATAAGTTAAGAATTAAAAAGGAGAAATATTTTGTCTAAAGATTTAATTATTGATTATGTGCAAGAAATGCTAAATTGGAACTAAGATAAGAAAGGAAATGAATGTAAAAAGGAATGTGGAAGCATATAAAGGAATCTAGTATAGTATAACTAAAGAACTTTCCTAAATTAAGCACAACTAAGTTTTAGAAAGGCGGTGGACATTAAAAAGGAAATAGAGGGAATAAAGGGACAACTAGGAGTAATTTTAGGAGTGATTTTAGGAGGGGTGAGGGAATTTGACATTTAATTAAATTAAATAAGTGAATTTATTGGTGAAACTACAGGAACAGGTGACAAGTGTATGGAGGGAATAATTCCTAATTAATTTTTAATAAAATGAATTAAACGTGCAAATGGAAAGTGGTCACTAAGAAAAATTCTATAAAAGTAATCGCTGAGAAGAGGAATGGATCATGACTGGTATGCGTAAATTTATGTTGTCGAAATTTACTTGACTGATTTTACTTGTGAGAGTTGGGATACCCAGATCGAGAGAGAGAGAGAGAGAGAGAGAGAGAGAGAGAGAGTGGTAGCTCGACCTTGTGAGGTGAGATGGGAGCTAGAGTTTTCTGGTTGTGTTTGTGCATGGCCCCTTTGCGGATTGGGGGGCTAAGGGGGAAGAATATTACCCGTAGTGTTGGCGGGGAGGTACCAGTGAGGTCTTCATAGTTAGAAAGCGGGAGACAGGAGGGAGCGCAAGCACGGAATAACAACTTCAGATTCTTTGCCTTCGGTTACGGTAATCCTAAACTGAGATTGGACCTATTAAGTTTCAAATTAGAATGTAGTTAATCCTATCACATATGCATTGATTGGAATTATATTCGAGGTTTTAAATTTTTTTGAAATTTAAATTAATCATGTAGTTGTGGTGATCGCGTCTTTTGTATGCATTTCTCTATGATAAAATCCCCCAGCCTTATGCTTTCACCTTGCTTATTGATTTTCTTTCCCGCTAGAGAAACCCAAATCCTAAATTTTAAATGCTATTGGTTTGCATTGTTCCTTGAAATTTGTGTAAGTTAATCCTTTGTCTGTGTTATTTTTCTCCCTAGAAAAACCATCGCACTAAATTTTTAATGGGTTTTTCATTGCTTGTCTAATTCATTTCCTCCCTGGCGAAGCCGAAGCTCTGAAACATTAATTACATCTGCATTTTTATTGCACCGTCACACAAGAATTTTTTCCTCTACATTTTTATGGAACCTTCACCGAGTAAATTTTATCTCGGCTCCCAACATGATTTCGCCTAGCATTCTATTTTATTTTTACTCTACATTCTACACTCTAAACTGTAAAATTGTAGGCTCAATTTCGTTGTTTATTCACTATGGAGAAATTCGCCCAGCTTTCTACCTTTCACTCAACATTTCTACACTCCGAATTTGCAATATTGTAGGCTCATATTTGTTGTTTTTTCACTGTGGGGAAATTTGCCCAGCCTTCTACCTTTCACTCAACATTTCTACACTCTGAATTTGCAAAATCGTAGGCTCATATTTGTTGTTTGTTCACTGTGAGGAAACTCACCCAACCTTCTACTTTTCAATCAGCATTTCTACACTCTGAATTTGAAAAATCGTAGACTCATATTCATTGTTTATTCACTATGGGGAAATTTGTCAAGCCTTCTACTTTTACTCGAAATTTCCACACTCCGAATTTGTGAATTCGTAGGCTCAAATTTCATGGATTATTCACTGTGGGGAATTTTCCCAGCTTGCCAGCTAACCCCTATTGGACATAGTTTAATTGATGTATTGTCATTGATGTCAACAGTTGATGTCTTTGATGTGATGATAATTTGGTATGAAAAATTGTCATTAATATCAACAGTATAACAGTTAGCATATAATCATTGATGTCAAACAATTGGACGATATGCAGAGATAAAATATCGTGAGGGTTAGCAAATGAAGATCAAAGCTCAGAAGAGATGGCGTGGTGAATCTTAGAAGAATCATTGGGGGATTAGTCAAAGATCAGATCAATTCAAGATTGTTGATGCGCAATCTCCAAATCAACGGTAGGGATGAATTGCGGAGAGTGAAAGAAGAATTAAACGACTCACTGGTTACAATCCCGCAATCAGTCTAGATTGTCAAATCTCATAAACTCAAATATTGACGACTATGGTTGATCCAAAAAATGATCAGATTAAGTCGGATTAAATTGTGACCGTTGGATGCGCAATCGCTAAATCTACGGCAGGGTTAGATTGCGGAGAGTGAAAGGAGAATTAAACATGATGTTATTTCCAATCCTGCAATTAGTCAAGATCGTCAGATCTTATAGCTTCAAATATCGATGACTGTGGCTGACTAACCAACAAATGCACAACTTCAATTTGTGGAGCTCAGGTCACGAGTTAAATGACTCGCAAGTTATGGTTCCACAATCATCCTTGATCGTTGATCTGCTTCGAGTGTATTTAAGGCCGTTGGATTTGAACCAAGACAAAGAAGCATTGCATACAAATTGAGTTATTGATTAAATATCTTGATCAAACAAACATCATTCACTTTGGTTCTAAATATTTGAGGAGGTTACGCTCTAGAAAGTTTGAAATTTAAAATTCCCAAAGCCCGGAGAGCCAGAGAGACGAAATAAATTCTCGACCACCAAATCATCCAAAGTAAGCCTCAACCATTCGATTCAAGAGGAAATGTGGCATACCATGTCAGAAAATACATGTGGGAGATCTACGTCAGCAAACCAGGTCAGTAAGGACATGTGACAGACCACGTAAGCAAGTTACATCACTCTGTGAGTTTTACTTCAGGAGTTTCGCCACCAGGAGATTCCCTAAGTCTCGAAGTCCCGAATGTCAAAGTCCCGAAGTGTACATGAGTCATCTGATTTGAAGATCACTTCGGGTGTATTCTCAACCGTTGATCATATTACATTAGAAGGATAATGTAAGTAGAATATTCAAAGTCCCGGAGTAAATGGTGTCCATCAATCTCAATGCCTGATTAAGTTCCAATCGTCATATTAAAGCAGTAAAATGATATATATGTAAGGATCGAATCTGACCATTGATCTGGTTCTGTGAAGTAAACATGAACTGTCCGATCTATTTGAAAAAATACGTTACGGGAGATTTGACATGTTGCAAGTCCCGAAGTTCCAAAGGGCAAAGTCCCGAAGTCCCAACAGTCATCCATCATCGAGATATTAAATCATGACCATTGATTCTAATAAAGTGCTCAAGCGCTCATTTGGCCTAGCATTTGGTTATCGCCATTGGTCATATGGTATAAGAGATTTAAAAATCAAAACATAATACGTGGCAAGAATATATAAACGAGAAAGAGTGGCAAGAAGAAAGTGTCTTTGTAGTCAAGTAAAGAAGATCAAAATAGAAGAAGACTCCAAGATGAAGAACTGTTAGTTCTAAGGTGCATGTCAATGTCTTATTGAATATCAGGAACAGAAGGAGACATAGCAGTTATGAAATCCATTGAATGATAACAGAAGTTATCCAGATTCATAAATTAAGGGTCGTTGGGTGGTGCAAGGGCAGGTTGGTGCATGCAGAGGGAGTTGGTGCTTCCTTGTCAGTTGCAGCTGACTAAATAGGGGGTCATTGCCTCCTACCAATTGGCACTAGTGAGCAAGGGTGTGGGTGCATCCTGATTAGTTGGTGTTGATTGAAAAGGAAGAATATCTTCCTTCTATGTAACATGTAAAACAAATTTTGCAGTTAATAGAAAAGTGCTTGTGGTTTTTACCAATTAGGTTCCACGATAAAATATTGTGTCAAAATTATGTTTGCATTAATAAAATAAAATTGATAAAATTATTGTGTCACTGATTCACCCCCCCCCTCTCAGTGACAGGATTTGATCCTTCAATTGGTATTAGAGCAGGTCTCTTCACAAAAGGTTTAAATCACTTGAAGAGGAATATACATCATAATGGATCAGCAGTTGAAGAAGTCATAAAAAATCCCCCTATTTAATGGTGAAGACTATGTCTCCTGGAGTGTTAGAATGAAAATATATCTAATGTCCATTGGACTAGAAGTATGGACATTAGTTGAAAATGGATATGATGTTCCAAAAGTCACACCCATAGAAGCAGAAGATAGGAAAACGTTTTGGGAACATACAAAAGCCTTAAACACACTACAAGATGGACTGAGTAAAAAAATTCTTGCTAAGGTACTAAACTGTAATAATGCAAAACAAGTCTGGGATAAATTGGAAACTATATATGCAAGAGATACCAAGGTTAAGAGGGCCAAAGTCCAGACTCTCAAAGTACAATATGAAGGCCTAAAAATGAAAGATGAGGAAAATATCTCTGAGTACTTCGAAAGAGTTGATAATATTATTAATTCAATCAGAGGATTAGGAGTAGAACTATCAGACAATGAGCTAGTTGAAAAAATTATAATAACACTACCTATTCTATACAATCCTAAAGTGTTGGCTCTTGAAGATCGAGACAATCTAGATAAAATCACCATGGATGAATTGTATGGAATCCTCACAGCCTATGAGTTAATATTAGTTCATGAGAATCACTCACAAGGAGAGGCATCCTTCAAGGTACTCAAGAAAAAAAAGAATCAGAAGCAGAAACTTCAATCTAGCCATGATGAAGAATATGATGTGGAAGAAGAAAATTTCATTAAAAAACTTCAGAAAGGATCAGGGAAGTACAAAGGAAAGTTGCCTTTCAAATGTTTTAACTGTGGCAAGGTTGGCCATTTTGTAGCCAAGTGTCCCTATCCCAAGGACGACCTTGAAGATGAAGAAAACAAAATCAAACAGTACAAGAAAAAGGAAAAACCCAACTACAAGAAAAAGTTTTACAAAGGGAAAAATAACTTTTACTCAAAAGAATAAAACAACAGTTCATCAGAATCTAGTGAAAGTGATAATGATGAAGTCATTTTTCTAGGTATTGAAGATTCTAATGATATAGAAGACATTAAACATGAGAAAGAGTCAGAATATGAAGTAGAAGTTAATATGGAAGAAGAACTTCTTAGTGCCTTGGATGAATTAAGAAAATACAAAACCAGATATAGACAGCTGAAAATTTTTGTAGTTGAACAAAAGGAAAAACATGAACAAAAAGAAGAGGAGATGGAAAAACTCATGAGAAACCTGAAAAATCAAATCCTAGAAGCAAATAGGATTGAAGAAAGTCTATAAAAATCTCTTAAAGAAAAACAAATAACCTGCGAAAGAATGGAGGCAGAAATAGTTCACCTAAGAAAATAACTGGATACAAAACTCATTCAAACAAGATATGAGAATAGCTCTAAAATAGTGGATAATATTATTACCACACAAAGGGATTCAGGTAATAAAAATGGAATAGGTTATTCTCAAGAAAAAAACCAAGTCAACTCAAAATCTTATGCAGATGCTCTCCTCGGTACATTCAAGAAGAAAAACAAAGAGAAGACAAATAATGACTAGAACTCCAGAGGACTACTTCCACCCATCAAGAAGGAAAACAAGACAATAACAAATAATGTTTATCAAAACATGTATCCTCGCATTTTCTTTGGTTATTGATTTGCATGCTCTAATTTTGGACACAAAGCTATGAATTGTAGAGCATATATAAGAAAAGATTTAAAGGTTAAGAACTATAAACTTAAAGATGAACAAGCAGTAAATCGAGTTAAAAACATAAAATATAACTCCTTTGCACCTCTCCAAGAAGGGGACCTAGAATGCTTCAGATGTCATAACTATGGACAGAAGGCCATTAATTGCAGATTAATGGAAGTTTCAGAACAACCAAAGTTCATTAGAGAGCAAAAGAAACTTTGGAGAGGAAAAACATCAAAAAGGGAATGTCTTATTGCCTTAAAATCCCAAGATAAAGAAGACCTTTGGTATGTTGACAGTGGATGCTCAAAACATATGACAGGTAAAAAGGACAAGTTTTTAGACTTAAAGAAACAAAAGGGTAAAGTTACATTTGGTGGCAATGCTTCAGGTAACATCCTTGGGAAAGGCACTGTGAGTTTGGGAAAAGATAAAGCCAAAAATGTGTTGCTTGTTGAAAAACTGAAACCTAGTTTATTAAGTGTCAGCCAAACCTGTGATCAGGGGCACTT
>ML795530.1:47364-78866 GCA_009831015.1 Picea engelmannii
GTTGAAGGAGTAGACTATGAAGAAACCTTTGCACCTATGGCCAGATTGGAGGCAATTAGGATGTTCCTAGCTTTCTCCAGCTACAAAAAATTTAAAGTATACGAAATGGATGTCAATTCATCATTTCTCAATGGAAACTTAGAATATGAAGTCTATATTGAAAAACCAGAAGAATTTCAAATAACTAACAAAAGAGACTATGTCTGTAAACTGAAGAAAGTACTCTATGGGATAAAACAAGCACCTAGAGCATGGTATGCAAGGCTATATTCTTATTTACAAAAACAAGGCCTCAAAAGGGGATCAACAGACAACAATATTTATTGAAAAATTATTGGTAATAACATAATTATTGTGGAAGTATATGTTGATGATATTATATTTGGCAATGATGATGAAAAAATGAGCTTGGACTTTGCTAGGATGATGCAGCAAGAATTTGAAATGTCCTTTCTTCGTGAATTGAATTTCTTTCTTGGATTACAAATAATAAAGTCCAAAAGAGGATTCTTTATCAATCAGTCTAAGTATGTTAAAGATATGCTTAAGAGATTCCAATTAGAAGATTGGAAACCTATTAGTACACCTATGACAGTTGGATGCAAACTAAGCAAGGATGATGAGTCCAAAGTTGTAGATCCAAAACACTACAGATCAATGATTGGGAGCTTGCTCTATGTAACATCTTCTAGACCTGATGTCTAGCAAGTTGTTGGGATGGTGGCTAGATTCCAAGCAGTGCCAAATGAGAGCCATCTTCAAGCTGTAAAAAGAATATTTAGGTATTTGAAAGGAACCATAGATCTTGGTTTGTGTTACCCTAGCAAGGATTCATTCACTTTAAAATCCTATTCAGATGTTGATTGGGTAGGTAGTGTAGATGACAGAAAAATTACAAGTGGAGGAGAATTCTTTTTGAGAGAATCATTGGTAGCTTGGATAAGTAAGAAACAGTCCTCAATTTCATTATTTAGCACTGAAGAAGAGTATATTGCAGAAACAGAATGTTGCACACGAGTGGAATGGATGAAAAAAACGTTACAATACATCAAAATAGTATTTGAAGAACCTACTACTATCCACTGTGATAATACAAGTGCGATAAGTCTCTCCAAGAACCTCGTTCAGCACTCAAAATCAAAACACATTCCCATAAAATACCACTATCTAAGAGATCAGGCTAAAAATAAGAACATTAAATTGGAATATGTCCCGACACAAGAATGGGTGGCATATATTTTCACAAAACCCTTAAGCAGAGATGTATTTGAATATCTCAGGAAAAAATTGGGAGTAATCCTTCTTCCAACCTAAATCTCTCAAGAAAATAATGCATCAGTTGGCACCTATTCAGGGGGAGACAACAATCAACGCCAGAAGATTCATTCAGTTATGATAGGAAAAGTGTGATTGCAGGAGGAGTTACCAATGGTCAATACTCTGGTCAGAAGTATTTAGAAAGACAGATCATAGGATAAGAAACCCTTTATCCATTGATGTCAAAGGGGGAGAGTAACTTCAAAGGAGAGAAGCAACATCACAGGGGGATATTGTGTATGAAGTTTGTGAGTTTCCATCAATGAAAAATGGGGGAGATTGTTGGACATAGTTTCATTTATGTATTGTCATTGATGTCAACATTCGATGTCTTTCATGTGATGATAAATTGGTATGATGAATTGTCATTAATATCAATGGTATAACAGTTAGCATATAATGACTGATGTCCAACAATTGGATGATATGCAGAGATAAAAGCTTAGGAGGGTTAGCAAATGAAGATCAAATCTTAGAAGAGATGGTGTGGTGAATCTCAGAAGAATCATTGGGGGATTAGTCAATGATCAGATCAATTCAAGACCGTTGATGCGCAATCGTGAGATCAACGGCAGGGATGAAATGAGGAGAGAGAAAGAAGAATTAAATGACTCGTTGTTTACAATCCCGCAATCGGTCTAGATCGTCAGATATTATAAACTCAAATATTGACGATTGTGGTTGATCCAACAAATGATCAAATTAAGTCGGATTAATTCATGACTGTCAGATGCGCAATCACCAAATCTACGACAAGGATAGATTGTGGAGAGTGAAAGGAGAATTAAACATCGTTCTATTTCTAATCCTGCAATTAGTCAGGACCATCAGATCTTATATATTCAAAGATCGACGAATGTGGTTGACTCACCAATAAACACACAAATTCAATTTGCGGAGCTCAGGTGACGAGTTAAATGACTCGCAAGTTATGGTTCTGCAATCATCCTTGATGGTTTATCTGCTTCGAGTGTCTTTAAGGTCATTGGATTTAAACCAAGACAAAGCATCATCGCATACAAATCGAGTCATTGATCAAAGATATTGATCAAATGAACATCATTCACTTCGGGTCTAAATATGTGAGGAGGTTATGCTCCGTAAAGTTTGAGATTTGAAATTCCCATAGCCCGGAGATCCGGAGAGCTGAAATAAATTCTCGACCGTTGGATCATCTGAAGTAAGCCTCAACCATCTGATTCAAGAGGACACATGGTAGACCACGTCAGCAAAGCATGTCAGCAAGGATGTGTGGGAGATCTACATTAGTAGACCACGTCATCAAGGACATGTGACAAACCACGTTGAAATACCACGTAAGCAAGTTACATCACTCCAGGAGTTTTACTTTGGGAGTTTCACCACCAGCAGATGCCCTAAGTCCCGAAGTCTCGAATGCCAAAGTCCCGAAGTGGACATGAGTCATACGATATGAAGATCACTTCGGGTGTATTCTCAATCATTGATCATATTACAATAGAAGGATAGTGTAAGTAGAATAGTAGAAGTCCCGGAGTAAATGGTAGCCATCCATCTCAATGCCTGATTAAGTTCCAGTCATCAGATTAAAGCAGTAAAACGATATATATATAAGGATCAAATCTAACCATTGATCTGGTTCCTCGAAGTAAACATGAACCGTCTAATCTATTCAACGAAATCTGTTGTGGGATATTTGACATGTTGCAAGTCCTGAATTTCTGAAGGGAGAAGTCCCGAAGTCCTGACAGTCGTCCATCATCGAGAGATTAAATCATGACAGTTGATTCTAATAAAGATCTCAAGCGCTCGTTTGGCCTAACATATGGTTACTGCCATTGGTCATATGGTATAAGATATTTAAAAAGAAAAACATAATACCTCGCTAAATTTGATAAGCATGTGGTTTTGTGTTATCAGTCACATGTAATGGTTTGAAGGAAGCGCCTCAGCAGAACTTCGTTTCTTGCAATATTTGCAGAGATTAGGGATCGAGTTAAAATATGAAATTGATCCATATCTGTGATCAATTTATGAAAAGCCTTCACGATAAGAATAATAAAATGTGATTATGTTTAAGTTAAACGAAGAGGTGAGATGGTCCAAACAAAAGGACGCAGTGTTTCACACTCACTCTGTTTTGAAGAATATATAAATGAGAAAGAGTGGTGAGAAGAAAGTGTCTCTGTAGTCAAGTAAAGAAGATCAAAACAGAAGTAGAGTCCAAGATGAAGAACTGTTAGTTCTAAGGTGCTTGTCAATGTCTTATTGAATATCAGGAACGGAAGGAGACAAAGCAGTTATGCAATCGAGTGAATGATAACAAAAGTTATCGAGATTTAGAAATTAAGGGTGGTTGGGTGGTGCAAGGGAAGGCTGGTGCCTGCAGAGGGAGTCGGTGCTTCCTTTTCAGTTGTAGTTGACTAAATAGGGGGTCGTTTCCTCCTACCAGTTGATGTTGGTGAAAAAGGGTGTGGGTGCATCTTGATCAGTTGGTTCTAATCGAAAATGAAGAATATCTTCCTTCTATGTAACATGTAAAACAAATTTTGCAGTTAATAGAAAAGCATTTGTCATTTTTCCCAATTGGGTTCCACGATAAAATATTGTGTCAAAATTTTGTTTAGATAAATAAAAGAAAATTGATAAAATTATTGTGTCACTGATTCACGCCCCCCCCCCTCCCTCTCAGTGACAGGATCTGATCCTTCAACCCCTGCATTTTTTTTTGTGGAGATCTTAAGCCCAATGTCATTCCCTTTCCTATAAAAAAAAATTATGTCTCTCTATGTTTTTACCAAGAGATACCATGTTCTTTTACTCCACTCGATTTCCATGCAATTACCTTGCCTCTCTGTGCTTTTACCAGGAGATCCCAGGCGTTTTAATCCACGCGATTTCCATCTAAATTACCTAGTCACTCTTTGTATTTACCATGTGATCCCATATGTTTTACCCTACCCGAATTTCCTGCACAGAATGCGTGAAATACCCATTTACTCCCTTCCGTCATTAAAGCGCTAGTTGAACTATGTGTAGTTCTTTCACCTTCTTTACCTACCTGGTCAATTCCGTTGGTGGTCTTGGAACCTAATAAAGTACCTCGGGTGAATAGCGAGAGGATTAGTGTTCCTTGTCAACAACCTTGAAAGATTATAAACCTTTGTTCTTGGAAATTTGGTTGAGAAAAGTTAAGGTTTTTATTGTCTTTAGAATGAGAAAAGTCAATTCTTTTAATTGTTATTAGTAAGGGGAAAAGTTAATGTTTTTGTTGGTCTCTAGAATCGAGAAGGTTTAATGTTTTTATTTGTCTTTAGAAATGAGGAAAGTTAATGTGTATTGTCTTTAGAATGAGAAATGTTAATGTTCTTATTTGTCAATAGAACTGAGTAAAGTTTGTGTTTTGTCAATATAAATGAGTAAGGTTAATGTTTTATTTAGCGATGTCAATACATGTGTTTTGTTCAAAATTATTTTTCTCATTGGAAGAACTTGATTAGATATGAAACTGGTGCCCAGAAATATCTCCTTTTACGAGAATCTAATAGAACTGAGGTTTATTGAAATTTAAACCTCCCCACTATGGAGATTCCACTCTTTACTCCGTTCAATGAATCCTTAGAATAGTTGGTCGTGAACAAGAATTGGATTTAGTGTTAAAGTTAGTAATGAAATGTGATATCCCACTTTTATCGCAAGTCGATTTGACTACGGACTTAATAAGGGTATACATGTAATTCTTGTAGGGTTTGCATAGATAGCAATTAAATAAATGCTAATTACATTCTTAAGGAAGGAAACCATGGATAGTTGGTAAGTATTGATGTTTCTTAAATTTTAAGGGAGGGGGGCATGTTAAATGGTGAGTACTAATTATTGTGGAGTTCTTAAGGAAAAGGTAATTTGGTTAGATGGCCTTGTCATAGATTCTTTATTGATTCCTATTTGATATTAACTTATTATGTGAGTGGTGTAGACACATCATAAAGAGTATTTGTCGGACCTTACACATTCAACTCATAGAACTCTTTCAATATGGATCGAAAGGTTAAATTGCGTAACGACCATTGAGATACCTATTCTTTGGGTTGCACCTTTAAAATTATGTTAATATACGATGTGATGCATGTTGTAATTAACTTGCACCTTTGAATGATATGATGCATGTTGTAATAGCATTTGTTGTGCACCTTGAAATAAAATAGATGTTCACTTCTCTTCCATAAAATCAAAGTGATTACCCTTGCACCTCAACCTTTGTCGTTGTATGATTGACGAATAATTTACATTCTCTTGCACCTTTGAGTTTAATGTTGATCACTCTTGCTTCATGAATTAGTTGCTAATTAATCTTGCGTCATGAATTTATGTCGATATGACTGATTTAGTTACTAGTTTTCTCTTGCGCCATTAATTAAGTTGACATGTGATTGTTCTAGAGTTGTTTACTCTCTCACACAACGAATAATTAAATGTTGATTTATGATTGATAACAATAATGATTATCCTTGCGCCATGGTTAATTGGTGTTTAGGATTGATGGATTGATGAAATAGACGATCATAGATGTTGTTGGTTTAGCTAGTTGCTTAGATTGATTGGGTTAGTGGGATGTAGACACCTCCTTTTTGCTCAAAAAAATCGTCATCCTTGAGACCTTAAATGGTTAAAATCAATTGGAACCTAGGATTGAGCGTTTATTATGTGTCCTAGAGGTCCTAACCTTGTAGGGTAGGATGGGAGGGTAATCATTTTATATTCATTATCTGATTGAATGTTGTAAATTGCTTCAAGATATTATGATGTGCTAATCTGCTACGTTATTTATGTTATGTGTCACTATCCTTCGTTGACGTGTTGATTGCATCATTAGTGATTTCCATGATGAGTAGTTGGTACTTCTTTACTTATGATGTTGTTGAATAGGCACTTCCATGATCATCTGTTGATGGTAATTTCTTAATGCAATTTTTTTTTTACCTTGTATGCTTCAACTTTGCTTAGGCATAACGGAGGGTTGTTACAATTAGTTAACTGTAACTCTCATTAATAGCATGGTTATCTTCAAATGTAAAAAATAATTCCCCAGTAGTTGAGGAAAACCAATAACAACCATAAATCCTTGTCATCTAGGCTCAACGAAAATCAAGGAAACAATTGTATGCTAGAATTGTAGGAATTTCTAAAATTTAAACAACAATATATAACTAAACTCAATTTACTTAGTTTCCAGCTATTAAAGCCTCTATTTATAGCTTAAAAAACAATATTTAACTTAATCCCTAGTTACAGGTCGTTGTTCTAAAGAAACTTAAGCTTTTATCCAAGTTATAGAGTTATCGCTTGTAAATCTAAATCAATTTAGATGAGTTACTGGTGATCAACAATTGTAAAGGAGCCAACTACTTGACATAAGTAAACACATCTAAGGCAAAGACGTTTAAATCAAAGTTTTGTTCATTGTTTTATTTTAAAATCCATAATTAGATTTGACCCTTTTTTTTAAGAAAAAAAAGCATGTCACGGATGATATGTGTGGCCAAGGTAAATTGAGTATCATACACGCATAGGAGATCAAGTTTACAATGGCGATATTTTCCTCATGGAGAAAACATAAAAAACAATTTGTAAGGGACCACCAAGTTAACTTTACTTGTACAAGAACTGAAGGGTTGGGTTAATCGCTACAAATTTTCTGAGGAAACCAATAAGCTAAATGAGTCAGATGTTGTGAATAGATCTTATTTACACCATAATAAGTAAATCTTATAAGTTAAACTTGACATGCAACAATTGAGGGTTACAATATTAAAAGATGGTGCATAATTAGCTTGGGTAAGATCTCGCATGGGTTTCATCAACACACAGGGCGTTTCTTCCATACAAAATCGCAGAGACATGAGGGTAAGATCTCGCAGAGGTAAATTTTCCTTGGATGGGAAGAGAGGTAAGAAAAAACGCCGAGATAAATTCTCCTTTATTGGGCAGAGAGGTAAGCAAAAACGAAGAGGTAAATTCTCCCTTGTTGGGCAGAGAGGTAAGCAAAAATGCAGAGGTAAATTCTCCTTGGAAACCACCAATCGAGGATTGAAGAAATCAAAATTTACCAAGCATAAAAATAAAAACTTCTAGGATAGCATCATATCAAGGGGTGAGAAAACTATAAACTTATAACTTTTCCTGAACTAAAATGAAAAAAAATTCAACAACCTATGTGCATTAAATATAAAACATTTACCATTCACATAATCAACTTAATTGTCATTTATTCAATCATTCCAAGATCATACAGTTTTATGAGTCACCCAATGTAATATAATCATTCCTCAATTGATTCAGTTCCCATTAAATAAATTTCTAATTTAAAAGGAGATGATTAACTAACAACAATGGTAAATAATATAACCGAATAGGTGATAATATGATAGGCTTGATGACGATCCTTGGCGACTGGCATTCCCTTCCTTTGTATGTTTGTTAACCATTGAGACTTCATTGATACCTCCCAACCAACGCTAGGGGTACTCTTCTTCCCCTTTATCCCCCCGAGTTGCAAAGGGGCCACACACAACACAACCAAAATCCTCTAGCTCCCATCTCACCTCACAAGGTAGAGCCACCACTCTCTCTTAAGCTGGGTATCCCAAATTTCACAAGTAAAACCAATCAGAATTTTTGTAGCATAACCTTACTCATAACCCATGTGTTTCATCTCTCAACTTAGCGATTTGTTTTATAAAATTTTCCCATAACTCATCCCCACTTGCAAATTTAATTCACTTTTTAATTAAAATAATTTAGAATTATCTTCCCCACACACTTGTTTCCCTTTCCCCAATTTGCACAATTATATCCACATTTTATTTTAATAAAAAATAATTTCCCTCGCCCATCCTAAAAGCGCTCCTAAAATCACTCCTAGTTTTCCCTGTATTCCCTATATTTACAATTAATGACTGACGCCTTCCTAAAACTGAGTTGAGTTAAGATATGAATCTTTTTATAGTTATATTATTGTTAACTAGACTCTAGATTCCTTTCTATGCGTACCCATTCCTTTAGCTTTATTCTAATTTTACCTTAAATTCCATTTTGGTAATTACTTGCACATATGTGTATTAAATCACTCTTTTGATTTATTTTATTTTCATCGATTTCTTAAATTGATTTATTTCATCCCCTCATTATTTAATTTATGAAATTAGTTTTTAGTCTTGTCACTAACTTAGACTTAGGCTTAGTTAAATCTTTATTTGCAAACTCTTAGACCCTTAGGGATTATGATTAATAAATTCATTATTTACTTAATTAATTAATTAATTTTGCAGTGCTCAAGATTTTACAAGGTTTAACCTTTGCTCAAGTTTTCTAGGCTGCCTAGATTCATTGCCTCAATTTTTAATTCCACGATGTGCCCTTCAAGACGCACTCCATGCTCCAAGGGTGCTACCTGCCTTTGATTCAAAGTTGTAATTACGTGATGTTCCCTTCAAAACACACTCTGTGCTCCAAGGGTGCCACTCGCCTTTGATTGGTTTTGGTAGTTTTCCAACCCCTGGAGTCAGCACTCCATTTGGGAGACCTTGTGAGAGACTAATGGATTCTAAGGAATAAGGACCCTGCCTTATTGTGTGCCCCTTAGAAATATTTGTGAGTGACTGTCTCAGTCTTCCCTCACAACATTGTGGATCTCTCGAACTAGGTAATCGTTAACCTACAATTCGAGCCATGGCGGGAATGCTAGTAGGCTGTGTCAGGGATGTTGCCACACTTCTCCCTCAATATCTAGTTTTTGTGCATGGCCCCTTTACTCCTTATGTGAGTCATATTAGTAATAAATCATCAGCCTACATCCATCAACGAAACACTGTCAATGATCCATAAACAACATCATAATATAATCTATCATATACCACATATGCATAAATGAAATACTCAAACCAATACAATCCACTCCCTAACTCAATCCAGAATCCAAGGAGGTCCATTGATGCTATCGGCATCCTCAATCTGTCAAGTGTCATGCACACTCAAGGGAAACTTGTCAATATCATATGTCAATACATAGATATCAAAAAAACATAAATCATAATCCATCAACATCATCATAAGAATCCATAAGCAAAATAGACAAACATATACTAAAACTGGATCACTGCCACATAAGTGTCCTCAAAGAATAGTCAATAACATGTTCTCGCAAGAGTGGGATGTTACATACACTCCCTCTTGTTTTAAACTTCATCCTGAAGTTGTACAGTATATAAAGAAGTAAATAAAGAATATGAAAAGATCTATATGTCTATCTATCAAATAAATATGGAAACTATTGGCGCATATCATATGCGTCCTCCCAGGTAGTCGAGTGTGGACTATAATTGTCCCACTAGACCTTGACTTGATTGATTGTTCGACACCATAGCTTTCGAATGCGAAGGTCTAGAATGCGGATTGGATCTGCCATGAGTGCACCCTCATATGACACCTACAAGGAACTCATGTCAATCACATGTGTAGGATCACTAACATAATGTCTCAAAATAGATACATGAAAAACATTGTGCATATGCCTCAAAGAATTAGACAAGGCTAGTCAATAGACCATGGGTCTCTTCCTTTCCACAACTTAGAAAGGCCCCACAAACCTAGGAGAGAGTTCAGTAGCCTTTCCAAAATTGATCGAACTCTTCTGCAGTTTCACCCACAAAAACACTCGATCGCCAAATTCATAATTATGGTCAACGTGATGCGCATTGGCATAAATTTTTTGTCAATCTTGCGCTTCTTTAATCCTTTGTCTTATCATTTTCATTTGTTCTTCCATTTCTTGGATCACCTTTGGTCCTACTAGGACCCTATCCTCAAGTTGATCCTAGCTCAATGACGTCTGACACGGTCGCCCATAAAGGAACTCAAATGGTGCCATCTTAATGGTACTTTGATAGATTTTTTTGTACACAAACTCTACCTATGGCAAGAACTCTTCCCAATGCTTCTGTTGATCCATCACGTACATAGAAAAAATATATTCCAAGATTTGGTTCATTGTTTCTGTCTTCCCGTCTGTCTCTGGGTGATACGTTGTACTAAATTTAAGTTGGGTTCCCAAGGCCTCCTGAAAACTAGTCCAAAATAGTCTTATAAACATCGATCCTCGATCAAATATGATCCTTTTATGAAAGCCATGCAATCTCACAATCTCGTTGATAAAAATTCTATCTATTTATGGAACCTAATACATTGTATGCACAGGAATAAAATGTGCACTCTTCATCAAAGTGCCAACTACCACAAAAATTGAATCGTGCCTCCTATGCATCAGTGGAAATCCAACAATAAATTCCATTGAAATGACCTCCCATTTCGATTTCGGAACAACGTGTGGTTGAATTAATCCTTCCAGATGTCTATGTTCAGCCTTCACTTGCTGAAATTCTAGACACCTCGCCATGTAGTTAACTATGTCCGCCTTCATTCCTTTCTAGAAGAATAATGGCTTAAGGTTTTCCCTCATCTTCGTGACTCTTGGATGAGCCATATACACTACTCTATGAGCTTCACTTAAGATCAAACTTCTCAATTCTTCGTTAGGCAGTACATAAATTTGGTTATTATACCTCATGAATCTGTCATTTTCCAATGTATATCCTTCAAAATTTGGTACCACCATGGTGTCTTGTCCGATATTTTCTGTAATCTATTTATACCAGTCATCGTTGAACTATATAGTTAGAATATTTTCTCTAAGATGCACCTGAAGAGGTTTCACTGAAAACATGTGTGGTCTCTGACTCAATGCATCTGCCACTCTATTCACTATTCCTTTTATGTAAGTAATCTCAAAATCGTATTCTCTAAGTAGTTCTGACCAACGCCTTTGTCGCGCATTCAAGTCACTTTGCATAAAAATGTCCTGCAAACCACAGTGGTATGTTTCTAGATCAAATTTTCATCCAATTAGGTAATGTCTCCATGCTCTCAGGGCATACACAATGGCCAATATCTCCAAATAATGTGTCACGTAGCTCTCCTCATGCTTTATTAATTTCCTTGAGATGTAAGCAATCACTCGATCGTCTTGCATCAAGACTCTGCCTAAGCCTTTTTTTGGATGCGTCAGTGCATACCAAGAATTCTTTTTCCATGTCGGGGACTTTTAGTATCATCATTATCATCAATAGCTCCTTGAGCCTTTGAAATGCTTCTGTGTATTTCTCGGTCCATACAAACTTCTTGTTTTTCTTCTCCAATTCTGTGATTAGATTTTCTATCTTCAAAAAATCTTCAACAAATCGTCGTTAATATCCTTCTAAACCCATAAAGCTACATACTTCTAGTACGTTCATCGGTGCAGGCCATTCCATAATAGCCTCTACCTTCGCTGGATCCACAATGATGCCTTCTCCGGAGATAACATGCCCTAAAAAATGAATCCTCAATTGATAAAAAGAGCATTTCGACAGTTTCTCGTATAGTTTGTTTTCTCATAAACATTATAGTACCAAGCACAAATGTTTGTCATGTTCTTTCATCGTCCCAGAATATATCAATATGTCGTCAATGAATACTTGAACAAACTTGTCCAAGTATTCATGGAATACCCCATTCATCAATCTCATGAATACCCATGGGGCATTTGTTAGTCCAAATAGTAGAGTAATAAACTCATAATGTCTAAACCTCATCTTGAAGGCAGTCTTAGGAATGTCTTCCTCCTTGATTTGTAACTTGTGATATCCTGATCTCAATTCAATCTTTGAAAACATAGTCATGCCCTTCATTTATTCAAACAAATCATTTATTCTTGGCAATAGATATTGGTTCTTGATCGTTTCCTTTTGAAAGTGACGGTAGTGAATACAAAATCTCCACGACCCATCCTTCTTCCATATGAAAATAACAGGTGCACCCTAAGGTGACACACCTTGACGTATAAGTCCTAGGTCCAACAACTCCTTCAGTTGCATTTTCAACTCATGTAATTCGGGGATCAATATCTGATAAGGCGTTCTTTCTATCGGTTCAGTTCCAGGTTTCAAGTCGAGGGTAAATTCCATATCTCTTTCGGGTGGCAAACCTGGTAACTCTTCTAGGAACACGTCCACAAACTCTCGTACTACCGGAAGGTTTTCTAATCCTTCTGCCACGCCCTTATCATTCAGAGCTAAGATTGCATATAGATTGCATCCTTTGCGCATGCTCTTCTATAGTTGTAGGAAAGAAATGAACCTTAAGGAAACTCCCTAGTTTCTTCCTACGATCACTCGTCTCTCTCCCTCATCGTTGGTCAAACTCAATTGTTTTGTCTTACAATTGAGTATCGCATCGTGCGATTCCGACCACTCCATACTGATCACAATTTCATAAGATCCTAATATTTTGACGTATAGGTTGGCCTTCATCACAAAATCTCCCAAGTTAAGGCTACAATATGTAACCCTTCCTTCAGCTTTCTACTTGGCACCTGAAGCCATTTCAACGTATATAAACTCGTCCTATTCGATTGCCTTTACCTTAATTATTTTCAGTGTTACACCAGAAATAAAGCTATATGTAGCACTGGGATCTATCAAAATACTAAAGGTTTGGTCAGCGATGCTACCTGACGTCTCGAGCATAGTAGAATGGTGCTCATCTTGGCGGTTATTCACCGCTACATGAATCTAGTGGACCTTGCCCAAATCTCCAAATGTAGTGTGTATGGCAGACCCGACTGCGTTTTCCCTCTCAACTGGACAATATCACTAGTAATGTGTCTCTCCACATATCCAGCATCCAGTCTTCGGCCCAGTACTTCTGGTCCCCGAAGTAGAAGTTGTCGGCCTACCAACCTATAACCCTGGTATATTCTGCTAAATAGGCCTAAATTGTTGTTGTTGTAGATGACATTTATGTTGGTGTTGTGATCCTATGTAGGGAGTCCTTTTCTGAGGATTCGTTTATCGTGGCGTCACGAACATGGATCCTCTTAGTGTGTCTCAATACCCTAATGATTTTCTAACTAGTGTCTGATGTTGTTGGGCACCCGATGTCACATGTCTTGTCGGTCTCACAAGAGCCCTGTCCTAACCCCCATTGATCATCTCTTCCTCAGCTATGAGGGTCTTCTAGACTGCATCGTGCAACGTCTGAGGCATTAATATCCTCACCTTCGCACAAATTTTGACGTTAAGGCCGAACATAAACTTGTTAACCTTGAGCTTCTTAGTGTTCAGATGTGGAGCATACCTAAGAAGCTCCATGAATCGGGCCTCATACTCGGGCACCATACGACCACCCTGTCGTAAGACATTGAACTCATTGAATTGTCTCTCAATGAATTCCTCTGACAAATACCTCTCCTGGAACCGCTCCTCGAACAGTTCCCATGACACATATTCAACGACCATGTTTGAACAGTTCCCATGACACGTCTTCAAGGAAATAATTTATCCATACAAGGTTTGATTTTTCCTTTCATAAAAAATTTCATCATTTATTATATTCTCTTCATCAAGTCTAGACACAATTAATTGTTGTGTATTTGGTTTACCAAATACAAACTATGGGGAAATCATATCTGTTATGATCTAGCGCCTTGAGAATGATAAATCAATGAATAATATACACTTCAAGGGGGGAACCTCCTTTTATAATATATTCAATGTACAAGATGAGATGAGATGAGATGGTCCTAAGACTAGGTCTCATTGGTGTGTGTGTGAGAGAGAGAGAGAGAGAGACAAAGAGTACAACTATATTGAAAGGGTGCAATGAAGGGTTCTAACTTATATACAAATATAACACTAGAAATGTAATAATTCAATATATAGGGATTAATAAGGGGTTTTATACATAACATGGGGATTTTTCTAGGGATTAACATGCCCCTCTCCTTCAAATGAATGTTGTCCTCAACACTTCACTAACCATAGGTGTTTATTTATGAAGAACTTGTCTTCCCATGTCACCTCTTCCACTAGTAGGTTCTTCCATTTGATGAGGTACTATGTAATTGCTCGATTTCTCGATAGCTTAATCCTTGTTTCAAGGATTGTTTCTGGTTCTAGTATGATTTTCCCTTCTTCATTAATCTTTGGCAAAATAGTTTGGATTGGGATCTTGTTTTTGAGTATGTAAGTTTCCACAGTTAGCCATAATGTTAGAATTTTTTATGGATATACATGGTGTATAAAGTTTTGAAGCGTCCAATGTTTCGAGCGGACAATCCACCCATCATCAGTGACAAATGAAGATAACACATTGAAGAAGAGTGTTGAGGTTCAAATTTAACGGAGACAAAAAATATAGTCGTTGCGAAATAATATTAAAGTATTAAGGTTAACCGTTGGGATAAAATATTAAGAAAAATTATAGAGAAGCAAAAGAGTATTAAAGAAATTTATAGAGAATTAAAAGAGTATTAGAATAAGGGATTGAAATAAGGGTCATTTAAAGAAAAATAAACATAAGATCAAATAGAGGATAGGGTGCTAAAAAGTAATGAAAATAAAACTAGTCGTTGGTCCAAGGTAATAACATAATAATGAGGATAAATAAATAGAATACATTATTAAGATAGATTAAAAATAATGAAAGAATACTTTAGAGTGAGAAGAATCGAAATGATAACAATATAAAATAAAGAGAATCGATCAAGTAGATAAAAAAATTCGATTACGGAAATAAAAGGAAAGATAAGAAACAATAAGAGGGGGTGGAAAGATGAGGGAAAGGACGAGGACATTCTGAAGACTAACATCTCAACAAAGAAAGATTAATGTTCCAGGTGGTGAATGGTGGGATTCCAGGATTGGCTCAGTTTTTATCCATCTTCGCGATTAAATTTATTAGGATGTTTTTCAATTTCAATATCTTCACGGATTAGGCGATAGGAGTAATGAGGGGCTAAGGCTAATATTTTTGTTTGGTCAAAACAAATTAGGTGCTTGTATTTGAAGGAGTGTTCGGCAATAGTTGATTTGGAGATTTGATTGCAGGTATTATCATCGATATGTTCTTTAATACGTTCTTTGAAGGACCTTCAAGTTTTTCCTATGTAATATTGACCGCAAGAGAAAGGGATTTGGTAAACTCCCGAGCCAAGCATTGGGTTGGATTTATCTTTAGTAGTTCTAAATAGTTGTTTAAGGTTTTGATAGGGTTTGAACATGGTCTTGATATTCTTCTTAGAAAAAAGTTTAAAGATATGATTGGCTATACCCTGGATATAAGGGAGGGAGATCAAAGCATGAGGAGGGGATGAGGAAGAGGGGGGTTTTTATTTAGGTTTGTTAGTTGTAATGGACCTCTGTTACGCCTAAGAAAAAGAGAAGCACAAAAGGTAAAAAAAAAAATCGTGTTAAGAAATTAACATCAACACGTGATCACAGCAGTGCCTAATCAACAACATCATAAGTAAAATCAAAACTAGCTACTCATCATGGAAATCACTAATGACGCATTCAATGCATCAATGAAGGATAGTGACACATAAATATAAGTAGCATAGCAGATCAGCGCATCATAATCATCTTGAAACGATTTACAACATGTGCAATCAGATAATGAATATCAAATGACTACACGCCCGACCTACCTTGCAAGGTTAGGACCTCCAAGACACATAAGAAACGCTCAAGGCCAGGTTCCAATTTATTTTAACCATTTAAGGTCTCAGGGATGGAAATTTTTCTAACGAACAAGGAGGTGTCTACATCCCACTAACAAACAAGTCCAATCATCAACTAGATCCATCCATCAATCCTATTCATCAATTAATCATGGCACAATGGTAATCAGTATCGTTATCAATCATACATCAAAAATTAAATATTTGTTGTGCACGAGAGTAAACAATTCTAGAACAATCAAATGTCGACTTAAGTAAGGAGCAAGATAAAGCTAGTCACTAAATCAATCATATATATAATAAATTCGTGACGTCATATTAGTTAACATTTAAATTCAAGGTGAAAAAGAATAATGACGAAGCAATCACACGCCCACTTAAATTAAGGCACACAAGTACATTTTGTTACTAAACTAATTGTACATCACCATTATTGCAAGGCGCACGGGTAATCAAGATAAATCATTTTACATCCATCATTATTCCAATGCGCAAGCAATCCAATAATTTAATCATGACATAATCCATGGCGCAAGGTAAATTTATAACTCAGACATTCATCAATTATTAATTATTCATTTCACCAGAGAAAACTATCGATTTATCTCATGCTGCAACCAAGCTATCTACTCAACCAATCATACATCAATTTAAGGGAAGCAATAGAAAATTATACACATATCATTATACATCAGCATTGTTCATAACACGGAATTCATCAACATTTATATCGTGGCGTGCGAATGATTTATTTACTTAAGTAATCACCCCTCTACATTTTCAAGGCGTGTAAGCAATCTAATTGTTAAATTGATCACACATCAACATTAGTCAAGGCGCTCATGTAATCAAATCACATCCAAATATTCAATACATCTCTTTTAATACATGGTGCAAAATAAGTATCAATTCCAATTGATGCACAAAGTAGTCATGTTTTTCAATGAGGCTTACAATTTACATTGTAAAGTCCCCAACTTAGGTGCTATTAATCTATAGTAGTCCTTCAACAATTTAATTCATACTCAAGTAAATTTTATACATCGCCTAAATGCATGCGCGAATAGAATTCTTTCATTCATTTATAGAGTGACCCCAAAATAAATCAAGCATTCAGTAGAGCCTTTTATTGATAGGTCATAGATCTCTAAAGTGCTCATTAAAATTAACATTGAGATATAAAATGACACTTAACAATGAATATTAAATTTGAATACTTCTAGACATCATAAGAAAAAGGATACATATAAAACTATGTGATCGCATTGAAAGAAGATATCTTCCTTTGAATATTACTAACTAAAATCAAATGAAACTAAAGGACACTCCAATGTGCAGGGCATCTTCTAATGCCAAAAAAAAAGTGTAGGAATAAGAAAAAGGAAGGGACTTAATAACTCAAAGACATGAAGGAAAATGCAGAATTGGTAAATTCCCCAACAACGCAGAGATAATGAGGAAAGTTTTGGGAAAAAATAGTGAGCAACACGTAGAGATAAAGAAGGTAAAAACTCATGTTGGTTCCCCCACAATCTAACACATTTTACACAAAAAAAAATGTAGAGATGAAGATGGTAAAAATGCATGTTGGTTTCCCCCACAAGCTAGCATGTTTTACACATAAAAACGCAGAGATAAACATGGTATAACCGCATGTTGGTTTCCCCCATAGTTTGAGCACGTTTTTACACCAAAAACATAGAGGTAAGGAGGGTAAAAACTCTTTCTAGTTTCCCCCACAGTCTGAGCATGGTTTTACACCAAAAATGCAGAGGTAATGAGGGTAAAAACTCTTGCTAGTTTCTCCCATAGTCTGAGTACATTTTTACATAAAAAACGTAGAGGTAATGAGGGTAAAACTCTTGTTAGTTTCTCCTACAGTCTGAGCACGTTTTTACACCAAAAACACAGAGGTAAGGAGGGTAAATATCCTGGGTGTCCTTCAGCAAAAATGCAGAGGTGGAGTGTGCATTGGAAGAGTAAAACTTCACTGGAGAGTAATCAAAAACGTGGGTAAGGATCAGAAGAATTCTTTATGAGTTCCAAATCAATTTTGGCTGGCAACGAACTCATTAGAGAAAAAAATTGATTTGGAAAAAATGTGTTATGGATTGGATAGTACAAACGCAAGTTCAAATTAAAGGGCAATGATCAAACATTCTATATTTAGACATTCAAGGTCAGATTGAAATTAACCATGAGGTGATTAAACATTTTGTATGTAGACATTCAAGCTCAGATTTGAAATTAAGAATGGCGGTGATAAGGCATTTATATATGTATACATTCAGCTCAGATTTGAAATTAACAACGACGATGGTTAAACATTTATATATATATATATACATTCATGCTCAGATTTACATTAAAAATGATGGTGAAATTAGTAGGAATCTGCCTCTTTCATTTATAAAATCATATAGTAGCTTATCTCTTGATCTTAAGATCTCACACAGTTATGCAAGGTAAAAACAAAAACTAGATTATACAAATTAATCCAATGTGATTGCAAATTTAAACAAAAATACCGTAATCGAAGGAGAGAAGTCGATGATGATCTCCCGCACTTGCGCTCCATATCGTTCCCCGCTTGCTAACCGTGAGGACCTCACTGGTACCTCCCATCCAACTCTAGGGGTATTGTTCTTCCTCCTTAGTCCCCAAGCCTCAAAGGGGCCATGCATAAACACAACCAGAAAACTCTAGCTCCCAGCTCGCCTCGCAAGGTCAATATACCACTCTCTCTTTTTTGAGCTGGGTATCCCAACTCTCACAAGAAAAATGAGTCAAAGAAATTCCGACAGCATAACTTTATGCATACCATTCATGATCCATTCCTCCTCGTAGCCATTTCTTTTATAGAATTTTTTTTAGTGTCCACTTTCCAATTGCACAATAAATTCATTTTTTTTAATTAATTACGAATTACTCTCCCCCGTACACTTGTCACATGATCCCTTAGTTGCACCAAAAATTCACTGTTTAATTTAATTAAATGTCAATTTCCCTCACCCATCTTAAAAGCGCTCCTAAAATCACTCCTATTTGTCCCTTTAATCCCTTTATTTCCTTTTTAATGGCTGACGCATTTCTAAAACTTAGTTGTGTTTAATTTAGGAAAGTTCTTTAGTTAGACTAGACTAGATTCCTTTCTATGCTTCCAAATTCCTTTTTATATTTATTTCATTTCTGATCTTAGTTCCAATTTGGTATTTTTTTGCACACATTTATATAATTAAATCTTTAGATACAATTTTTTTACTCTTTCAATTCCTAACTTGATTTTTCTTCATCCCCCATCATTTATTAAATTTATAATTTAATTTTTGTCTTCTTACCCACTTTAGACTTAGGTTCAAATTTTTAAACTAAGCTTAGAATTTTTAAGGATATTTTATAATTAATAAAAATTACTCTTTTAATAATTATTTTAAATCCGACCATGCCAAAAAAAAAATGTTTTATAGGAACCTACGTTCATTGACTCACCTTTATTAAAGATCGTGACATGCCCTCCAAGACGCACTCCATGCTCCAAGGGTGCCACTATAACACCCTGTTTCCCCCAGTCTGTAAAAATAACTATATTGGCCAAAGAGTATGGCAAACTCAAAGATGTAAATGTTTGATTTAACAGACCTTTGTATAAAAGGTCGATGAATGAAAATTATATCATGAATATGTGTCACATGATTGTTGGGAGGGGGATGTGCTTAAAGGGACCACGGTGGCTGATGAGAGGTGGTGGAAGGGGCCGGGAATGGCTGCGTTAACTTTCACCAAACCGAAACCGTACTAGTTTGTACATGCTCGGAAACCAAAGCTCACTCTCAGACCCCTGAATGAATTACCCGCCCGGATGGTAGGTGGGGAGGCTCCTCAAGAGTAAATGAGGGTATGGCGGTGAACCTCCCATCCGTAGAAGCTCTCAGACCTGACCATCAGACAGGGAAATTCGTGCCACACGCAACCTCGCAGGAAAAAGGCAAGGAAAGAAGTGTGGAAGGGGGGAGGAGTGCGCGTGACAGGAATCACAAAAGGAGAACTATAAGAACTCTGGAAAAGACAGTGAGTCATGAGTAGAGGATAAGGAGAGTAACCTTCATCCTCGACTTCCAACGAATAGGAAGTAGGAGACTGAGTCTCAAAGCATCGTGGTCCATCTCGGGGGTGTCTAGTGGTAAATCTGATTGGAATCACTGAGCCTACGGTTGGGTGGAAACGAGCACCCCTCTCAGTAGTCGCATCACACCTGGTGTTTTTTTTATAAGTGTTTATATCTTGTGTCTTGAATTGAATATAATGAACGCATGCTCATGTTTGTACACTCATAAATGATTTCTGTATATCAGTGTTTGCCTATTGTTTTGACCAGAAATAAGGGATGCATACTCATACATATATGACCATAATCGGTTTATGTATAAAATGAATAAGTTCAGATTATGAGTCGTTCCCTTGAGATTTGTCCCATGTATTTGACTCGCACTATACCCTGGTTTGATTCCCCAAAGGCACTCCCCCCCCCCGGGGGGAAGTTCCCTCACCTTCCAGAGTCGGAGTGAGTTCCTTTAAAGGACTATCATTTTAGAAACCATACGAGCTTACCTCACCCCTATCACAGAGTTCATAGTTCGATAATTTAAGAAGGCCTTTTAGTCAGGTCACCCAGCTTGGGGATATTTACCCAAGAACTCGTTGAAGGATTTTGTAGTCTAAGTCTGGAATCCTTGTACCCAAGAGAATGGTTCCCTCAGGTTTTGGTGTTTCATAGTTTCGGCTCCTGTGAACTCAAGTGCGAGACCTCTTGTCTTCGCATATCGCGAAATCCTGATTTGTGAAACCCTGAAATGAGTTGAGCAGAGTGGATAGGCTTCGGAGTTTCGGCTCCTGGGAACTCAAGTGCAAGACCTCCTGTCTTCGCATATCGCGAAATCCCGATTTGTGAAACCCCAAAATGAGCTGAGCAGAGTGGATAGGCTTTGGAGTTTTGTATTCTGGGAACTCAAGTACGAGACCTCCTGTCTTCGCATATCACGAAATCCCGATTTGCAAAACCCCGAAATGAGCTAAGCAGAGTGGATAGGCTTCGGAGTTTCGGCTCCTGGGAACTCAAGTGCGAGACCTCCTGTCTTCGCATATCATGAAATCCTGATTTGTGAAACCCCGAAATGAGCTGAGCAGAGTGGGTAGGCTTCAGAGTTTCAGTTCCTGGGAACTCAAATGCGAGACCTCCTATCTTCGCATATCGCGAAACCCCGACTTGTGAAACCCCAAAATGAGCTCAGTAGATATATGGGTTTTGGTGTTTCGGTACCTGGGGAACTGAAGGGTATGAACCCCTCATCTTATGGTATGCGAAACCCCAAAAGGTAGAGTGTCGAGATATAATCCGATCCAATGATCAATTCAATGATCGGTTAGACCCTTCTTTTTGGGTTTCAACACTTCGAAAGACAGACAACAGGGGAATGCTTGCATCACGATTCCCTGAATCACGAAAGCCGAAAGCACCTTTCTAGTAAGGCCAGTGGTCATAACCAACAATCACATGGGAAAGGATAAGGGAAGGTAGGGTCTGCACCAGGCCCCATAGAAACTCGGGGATTTTGTTCCCCGATAAAGAAGGAAAAAAAGAGAAAAAGGGCGAAAAGTCTTAGTTACCATAGTGGGTGTGTGACAAATTGGTATCAGAGCATGGTTACAACACTTGGCCTACTTGGGCTCATGAACGGATTGCGCAAAAAAAAAAAGAAAAAAAAAAAGACTATGTTCGAAGTACTCTTAACAGGAGTAACCCTCTATCTTAACCCCCTTAATCACAAGTCGAAGTTAAGAATGAAAACTCCTATTGTCGGTGTGCATGTAAAAAATATGAATTATGTACTGGTTATGAATGAATATAAATATTGACTAACAACAAGCGTTTTTCTTTTGCACACGAGCGAGAGATCAACCGCGGGAAACTGTAGATGCATAGAATGGTGACTCACCATGAAGTGGGGGATGGCTCCCACAATAGAGATGAAGATTCTGACGAAAGGAGGGTGGTAGGGACCCTTCCAAATCTAGCTGAGACTGTGAGGAGCCTCATGGTCGAACTATAGAGCTACAAGGCCGACAATGAGAGGATGATAAAAGAGAAAGAGAAGTAAATGGAAATCAATGCAGTCTTACTGCAGAGTTTATCTGACATACAAAGACAATTGCAGCATGAACCTGACACCAGTCATGTGGACCGATGACAAACAAAGAAAATTCAAAGTCCACCTGAGATACAGAAACGTGGTCTTTTAAGTGGCCACACTAGGAAGAGCACCACGAGAAAAGTCCACCCCAAGGATAAGGGACAAGCGTCGGATGATCCCTCTGGAAAGGAAGCAGGAGACTCGGAGGTATCTTCTAGCAGTAGGACTAGTTCCTATTCCCAAAGAAAATGGAAGAAGCGGAAGCATTCCAAGAGCCATAACCTCGAAGAATTCAGGAAGTTCAAACCACCCTCTTTCGACGGTGAAATAAAGAAGGGAAAGGAAGCAGAGGCTGGATGCTTGGACTAAAGAAGTATTTCAGAGTCCATGACTTCTCAGAAAATTTGAAGGCCTGAGTGGCCACCTTCAACTTGAATGGAAAGGCTTCCATCTGGTGGGAAGACCTTAAGAATGTAAAAGGGATTCACGAAGAGGGCATGTCTTGGGGACGGTTTGAGAGATACCTCAGGAAGAAGTATCTATCAGAAAAGTATTTCGACGAAAATACTAAAGAATTTTATGAACTCAGGCTGGGGAAACTCCCCATAGAGGAATATGTTAGCAGATTCCTCGAGTTGTTGAGGTACGTACCTTATATAAAAGCAGAAAAGGCAAAGGTGCAATGGTTCATCAGCAAACTACCTAAGGGTTATCAGAACAGGATTGAGTTTGATGAGCCAAAGACCCTTGAAGACACTATCTGAAAGGAAAGATATTGTTATGAATAGCTTGGGCATCGGACAGAACCTCGTGAAGGCTGGAAGCAGAAGAATAGTTCAGGATTCCAGAAAAAAGGGGTTTAAATCTCCAAGATTAAAAAATTATAAAAAGGACTCAAGGATGAGCTTCCCAACCCGAAGTGTACATCAGCAGAACTTTCACTCCCAAAGTGGAAATAAACCTTTTGGATCTACCCCAGGAAGGATTGATAACCCAAAGAAAGAACCCTTGAAATGTTGGGGTTGTGAAGAAGAGCATCTACTGAGGGACTTCCCGCACCGACAACAGAATAGTCGGAGAATTTACAATGTTCAAGAAGCTACCACCATCAATGATGTGGCCAAGAGTATGCCACAAATTTATGCAGCCGTGGATAATAAACAAGCTAACCACCAAGCTTCAGTGGTGGAGATAGAAGGTATGATCACCAACCATCTAGTGTCTATTCTAATCGACCCTAGTTCAAAGTTGAGTTATATAGCCCCTAAGGCTGTTGATAAGTGTAAATTACAGCCACATAAACATACCAAGCCATGGTTGGTACAGTTAGCCACTGGCACCAAAAGAAAGGTAGCGGAGGTCATACCAGCCTGTCAATTTACTATGGGTGAATTCCCCACCCAAGCAACCCTTAATATACTACCCCTAGGGTCGTATGACCTATTGATCGGTATGGACTTGCTAGCCACATATAGAGCCATCCTGGACTGTTACCATAAAACCTTAGAATGTGTAAGTGAAGGAGGAAGAACGATAACCCTTCAAGGGATCCAAAAACCTGTCTCGGTGAGACGAATATCAGCTCTTCAAATGAGGAAATATCGTAGAAAGGGATGTCCACTATATGCGATATAGGTATTGGAATCAATTGAAAATGACAAACCAAGCCTCAAGGACCATCCCATACTAGGAGAATATAGAGATGTATTCCCGGAGGAGGTACCGGGTCTACCTCCGAGAAGGGACATTGACTTCTCAATAGAACTTGCACCAGGGGTGGTGCCAGTGTCTAGAACACCCTACAGGATGAGCACAGCTGAGCTAGTTGAGCTTAAATTACAATAGAAAGAAATGATGGACAAAGGCTATATCTGGCCCAGCGTGTCTCCCTGGGGAGCACCAGTCCTATTTGTGAAAAAGAAAGATGGTACCCTCCGACTGTGCATAGATTACAGACAACTCAATAAGGTAACCATAAAGAACAAGTACCCCTTACCCAGGATTGATGACTTGTTCGATCAATTGGGAGGTGCTTCCATATTCTCAAATATTGACTTGAGATCTGGATACCATCAAGTCCGAATCAAGGGTGAAGACATCCACAAAACTGCCTTCAGGTCAAGATATGGTCACTATGACTTTGTGGTAGTACCATTTGGATTAACCAATGCCCCTCCCACTTTTATGTGCTTGATGAACAATGTGCTCAGCAAATTCCTAGATAAATTTGTACTGGTTTTTGTTGACGATATATTAATTTATTCCAAGAATAGAGAGGAACATGAGGAGCATCTTAGGCTTGTACTTCAAGTGCTGAGAGAACATCAGCTCGATGCAAAATTTAGTAAGTGTGACTTTTTCCAGAAGCAAATACATTACCTGGGCCATGTCATATCTAAAGAAGGAGTAGCAGTAGACCCTGACAAGATCAGGTCTATCATGGAATGGCCTACCCCAAAGGACGTTTCAGATATCAGGTCCTTTATGGGATTAGTAGGATACTATAGGAGATTTATAAAAGGATTCTCTAAGATTGGTTGTCCAATCACTGCTCTCCAGAAGAAGGAATCTAAATTCACATGGATGCAAGAATGTGAAGAAATATTTCAATCCCTAAAACATCTACAGACCCACGCACCCGTGTTGAAGATCATCGATCCAAAAGTTGACTTCCTCATGTGCACAGATGCCTGCAAGGAAGGGCTCGGAGGAGTCCTTATGTAAGGAGGAAGTGTAGTCTACTATGAATCCCAAAAATTGAATGAGCACGAAATCAACTATGTGACCCACGATTTAGAACCGGCCACCATAGTGCATGCCTTAAAAATGTGGAGGCATTACCTCCTGGGAAGAAAATTTGTACTTATGACATACCACTGTGGATTGTGATATCTATTTGACCAACCAAAACTCAATTTTACTCAAGCTAGGTGGATGGCCCTTCTTAGTGAGTTTGATTTTGAAATCAAACATATCAAGGGAAAGGAAAATAAGGTGGTCAATTCCCTTAGCAGAAGTATGAAAGAAATTCATCTGGCAGCGGTGAGCACCTGTGAGACGGATGTCAAGGAAAGAGTCAGGAATGCACAAGAAAAAGACACATTTTTCCAGACCGTGACCTCATACCTGGAGAAAGAACCCATAGGGATAAAGTATGAAGGCTACCAGATGATAGATGGAGGTCTACTAACTTACAGAAACAGATTGTATATTCCAAATTGTGATGACTTGAAGGGGTTCATAATGGATGAACTACATAAAAGACCATATATTGGTCATCCAGGATACCAGAAGATGATCACAGCCACCAGAAAAAAATTCTATTGTCCTGGATTGAAGAAAGACATAGCTGAGTACTTAGCCAAATGCATAGAATGCAAATAGGTTAATGTAGAACACTGACACCCAGCAGGATTATTACAACCTCTACCAATCCTGAAATGGAAATGGGAAACCATCTCCTTGGATTTCATCACCGGATTACCAACCTCAACCAAATAGAATGACGCCATCATGGTAGTGGTGGATAAATTGAGCAAGTCCTCTCATTTTATCCCCATCAAGTCGACTTGCAAGGTGATAGACATCGCCCATGTATTCATGAGGGAGATATTCAGACTACATGGTATGCCTAAAGAGATCGTGTCTGACAGAGACACGAAATTTACTTCCAACTTTTGGAAATCCTTGATGGTTGGTCTAAAGACCAAATTACCGTTTAGCACAGCCTATCATCCTCAAACCAATGGACAGATGGAAAGAGTGAACCAAATATTAGAATACATGCTAAGGATGCATGTAATGCATCAACCCAAAAAGTGGGAAGATTACTTGCCACTAGTGGAATTCACCTACAACAATGGCTACCAAGAATCCCTGAAGATGAGCCCTTTCGAAGTCCTCTATGGTAGACCGTGCAATACTCCAGTCATTTGGAGTAATCTCATGAACAGAGTTACTATTGGACCTGACATGTTGAAATAAATGGAACAACAAGTGACTCAGATAAAACAAAATCTAAAGGTCGCTCAGAACAGACAGAAAAGTTACGCCGACCGAAAGAGAACTCCGAGAGAATTCAAGATGGGAGACCACGTATATCTCAGAGTTAGGCCCAGGAAGAGTTCCCTGAGGATGGGAGCTTATGCCAATTTGGCACCTTGGTATTATGGACCCTTTGAAGTTCTAGATAGAGTGGGACCTGTAGCCTATAGGCTAGCACTTCCTCCCACAATAAAAGCACATAATGTTTTCCATGTTTCATTATTGAAGAGATATGTACATGATTCTAATCATATAATTGAGTGGTATGTGATCCAGGTGGAACTGGAGGGATAATTCCTACCAGAACCTCAATGCATACTGGACAGAAAGGAAACCCCGCTCAGGAACCGAACCATTGCACAGGTCAAGGTGTAGTGGAAACATTTTGGCCCAGATGAGGCCACATGGGAAATGGAAGATGCCATGATTTTGTTTACTTCTATACACACATGTCATGTTGATAGATAGAACATCAGGGACAATGTTCCTTTAATGGGGGGGGGGATTTTTAACACCCTGTTTCCCCTAGTCTGTAAAAATAACTATATTGGCCAAAAACTATGGCAAACTCAAAGATGTAAATGTTTGATTTGACAGACCTTTGTATAAAAGGTCGATGAATGAAAATTATATCATGAATATGTGTCGCATGATTGCTCGGAGGGGGATGTGCTAAAAGGGACCATGATGGTTGATGAGAGGTGGTGGAAGGGGTTGGGAATGGCTGCATTAACTTCCACCGAACCGAAACCGTACTGGTTTGTACATGCTTGGAAACCAAAGCTCACTCTCAAACCCCTGAATGAATTACCCGCCCGGATGGTAGGTGGGGAGGATCCTAAAGAGTAAATGAGGGGATGGGGGCGAACTTCCCATCCGTAGAATCTCTTAGACATGACCATCGGACAGGGAAATTCGTGCCACACGCAACCTCGCAGGAAAAAGGCAAGGAAAGAAGTGTGGAAGGAGGGAGGAGCGTGCGCAACAGGAATCGCAAAAGGAGAACCAGAAGAACTCCAGAAAAGACAATGAGTCATGAGCAAATGAGAAGGAGAGTAACCTTCGTCCTTGACTTCTGATGAATGGGAAGTAGGAGACTGAGTCTCAAAGCATCATGGTCCAATTCGGGGGTGGCTAGTGGTAAATCCGATTGGAATCACTGAGCCTACGGTTGGGTGGAAACGAGCACCCCTCTCAGCAGTCGCGTCACACCTAGTGTTTTTCTGATAAGTGTTTATATCCCATGTCTTGAATTGAATATAATGAATGCATGCTCATGTTTGTAAACTCATAAACGATTTTTGTATATCAGTGTTTGCCTGTTGTTTTGACCAAAAATAAGGGATGCATACTCATACATATATGACCATAATCGGTTTATGTAGAAAATGAATAAGTTCATATTATGAGTCATTCCCTTGAGATTTGTCCCAGGTATTTGACTCACGCTATACCCTGGTTTGATTCCCCGAAGGCACTCCCCCCCGAGAAGTTCCCTCACCTTCCAGAATCGGAGTGAGTTCCTTTAAAAGACTACCGTTTTAGAAACCATACGAGCTTACCTCACCCCTGTCACAGAGTTCATAGCTTGGTAATTTAAGAAGGCCTTTTAGTCAGGTCACACAGCCTGGGGATATTTACCCAAGAACCTGTTGAAGGATTTTGTAGGCTAAGTCTGGAATCCTTGTACCCAAGAGAATGGTTCCCTCAGGTTTCGGCGTTTCGGAGTTTCGACTCCTGGGAACTCAAGTGAGAGACCTCCTGTCTTTGTATATCGCAAAATCTTGATTTGCGAAACCCTGAAATGAGTTGAGCAGAGTGGATAGGCTTTGGAGTTTTGGCTCCTGGGAACTCAAGTGTGAGACCTCTTGTCTTCACATGTCGCAAAATCTCGATTTGTGAAACCCCGAAATGAGTTGAGAAGAGTGGATAGGCTTCAGAGTTTCGGCTCCTAGGAACTCAAGTGCGAGACCTCCTATGTTCTCATATCGCGAAATCCTGATTTGCGAAACCCTTAAATGAGTTGAGCAGAGTGGATAGGCTTTGGAGTTTCGACTCCTGGGAACTCAAGTGTGAGACCTCGTGTCTTTTCATATCGCGAAATCCCGATTTGCGAAACCCCGAAACAAGCTGAGCAGAGTGGGTAGGCTTCGGAGTTTTGGTTCCTAGGAACTCGAATGTGATACCTCCTATCTTTGCATATCACGAAACCCCGACTTGCGAAACCCCGAAATGAGCTTAGTAGATATATGGGTTTTGGTGTTTCGGTACCCGGCAAATGAAGGGTATGAACCCCTCGTCTTCTGGTATGCGAAACCCCGAAAGGTAGAGTGCAGGGATATAATCCGAGCCATTGATCAATTCGACGATTGGTTAGACCCTTCTTTTTGGGTTTCGGCACTCCGAAAGACAGAGAACAGGGGAATGCTTGCATCGCAAGGGTATGAACCCCTCGACTTTCGGTATGCGAAACCCTGAAAGGGAGAGTGTCGAAATATAATCCGAGCCATTGATCAATTCGACGATTGGTTAGACCCTTCTTTTTGGGTTTCGACACTCTGAAAGACAGAGAATACGGGAACGCTTGCATCGCAATTCCCTGAATCATGAAATCCGAAAGCATCTTTCTAGTAAGGCCAGTGGTCATAGCCAATGATCACATGGGGAAGGATAAGGGAAGGTAGGGTCTGCACTAGGCCCCATAGAAACTCGGGGATTTTGTTCCCCAATAAAGAAGGAAGAAAAGAGAAAAAGGGCGAAAAGTCTTAGTTACCGTAGTGGGTGTGTGACAGCCACTTGTCTTTATTCAAGTTTTAATTATGCAGCGTGCCCTTCAAGATGCACTACATGCTCCAAGGGTGCCACTTGCCTTTGACTGATTTTGGTAGTTGTCCAACCCTTGGAGTCAATACTCCATTAGGAAACCTTGTGAGAGACTAAAGGCCTCTAAGTAATAAGGACCCTGTCTTATTGCACGCCCCTTAGAATCTTCGTGAGAGACTATCTCAGTATGCCCTCATGGCATCGTGGATCTCTCGAACTAGGTAATCATTAACCTACAATTCGAGCTATGATGGGATTGTTAGTAGGCTATGGCAGGGATTCTACCACACCTCTCCCTCAATATTTGGTTGTTGTGCATGGCCCCTTTACTCCTTATGTGAGTCTGATTAGAAAGCAATCGCCAGCCTACATCCATCAATGAAACATTGTCAATGATCCATAAACAACATCATAATATACCCGATCATATGTCACATATGCATAAATAGAAATATCCAAACCATATACAACCCACTCCCTGACTCAATCTAGATTCCAAGGAGATCCATTGATTCCATCAGTATCCCCAATCTATCAAGTGTCTTTCACACTCAAGAGAAACCCGTCAATAACAAATTTCTATACATAGATATCAAATAACATAACATCATAATCCAAAAACATCATCATCGGAATCCATAAGCGAAGTAGACAACCATATGCTAAACTGGATCACTTGCACGCAAGTGTCCTCAAAGAATAAGTCAAATCATGTGCGTGCAAGATTGGGATGTTACATTGACTGAGAATAGATATTTGAGAAAGAGAGTATCCATTGGACAAAAGGAATTTGGTTAGGTGGGATTTCTCTTGGGGGAGAAATTGAGGGGTGAAAATGGGTTTTCTATGAACAAAACGAAGGTACATCCATGGGGTCATCATTATCCACGGTTGTAGCTAATATATTTATGGAACATTTTTATTCTTTATCCTTGAACAACTTTCATCTCAAACCCAAATGTTGGTTTCAGTTTGTAGATGACACATTTTTCATTTGGCCTCATGGCCATTCTGACTTAATCTTTTTCTTCAACCATCTTAATAACCTTTCTCCTCACATCCAATTTACTATGGAAACCAAAAAAGACATCTCTATCCCTTTTTGGATTTTCTTATCACTCGTCTTCTTGATGGATCCCTCTCCCACCAAGTCTAAAGGAAGAAGATGCACATCGATAGATACCTTGATGTCAATTCCCACCATCATCCAAGTCAAAATTCCATTTTCCTTAAAATCTTGATCACTCAAGTCATCCACATTTTCACTCCTCAATTTCTCACCCAGGAGAAAGTCCACCTAATCAAATCCCTTTTATCCAATGGCTATTCTCTTTCTCAAATCAACCAAGCTTTCTGCAGCTCGATCAACAAACCTAAATCAAAAACCTTTGCTTCCCCATCCCCTCCTCGTGATCTTATCTCCCTTTCTTATATCCAAGGTACAACCTATCTCTAAAATTTTGGCTATGAAGAATATGAAGACCCCGTTCAAACCCTATAAACCCCTTAAACAACTATTTAGAACTGCTAAAGATAAATTTGACCCGATACTTGACTTAGGATTTTACCAAATCCCTTGCTCCTGTGGGAAATATTACATAGGACAAAATGGAAGGTCCTTTGAATCCCATATCAAAGAACATATATCTGATAATACGGACAATTGCATCTCCAAATCAACTATCGACAAACACTCATTTAAATCCAAGCAACTAATTTGTTTTTACCAAATAAAAATATTAGCCTCAGACCCTCATTACTCCTCTCGCCTAAATTACTCCTCTCGCCTAATCCAGGAAGCTCTTGAAATTCAAAAACATCCTAATAAATTTAATCACGAAGATGGATACAAACTGAGCCAATCTTGGAAGCCCACCATTCACCACCTAGAACTTTAGTCTTCCTCCATTTAGATTTCAGTCTCTGGATTGTCCTCATCTTTTCCCCCATCCTTCTGTCCCCTCTTATTGTTTCTTGTCTTTCCTTTTCTTGTTTCTTGTTTCTTGTTGCTTGATCGTTTCTCTTTATTTTATCTTGTTATCAATTTTATTCTTCTCACTCTAAAGTATTATTTCATTATTTTTAATCTATCTTAATCATTTATTATATTGATTTATCCTCATTAGTATTTATTAGCTTGTCCTAATGACTAGTTTTATTTTCATTCTTTTTATCACCCTATCCTCTATCAATCTTACAATTATTTTTATTTAAATTACCCTTATTTCAATCCGTTATTATAATACTCTTTTAATTATCTATAAAAAAATTTAATACTCCTTTACTTCTCTATAATTGTTTTTAATATTTTATTCCAACAGTTAACCTTAATACTTTAATATTATTTCCCAATGACTATATTTTTTTCCTCCTTTAAATTTGAACCTCAACACTCTTCTTCAATGTATTAGCTTCATTTTTCCCTAATGATGGGTGGAGTGTCTGTTGATTAAGGTTGGTTGTCATTGATGTCAACCCTTGAAGAAAGACCCGTAGCACAAAGGTTTGGGTAATGGACCCAATATTGTTTGATGTAAATA
>ML795530.1:102191-112431 GCA_009831015.1 Picea engelmannii
CTAGACATCCAAAAACCTAACCCTAGGAGATGAAGCGCCAAAAGTCATGTGGGCCCCGTTTGGGTAAGTTTGTACATCAACTTCCCGGGGTCGTAACTTTTGCATACGATCTCCGTTTTAGGCGTGTGATAGCTCGTTGGAAAGGTATCATCGATGAGATTCATTTTGGGGGCTCAATTATGCTTTCATCTATCATTGATAACCTCTATATTGAAAAACCTTCATTTGGACCCTCAAAATGGCCCCGGAAGTTAAAACCTGCTAAAAATAGTAAATTGCCAAAATGGCGAGAAAACTGTTTTGAGCCATTTGGAAAAGGTGGGTGGCCACCAATATCCACCTGGATCATATAACATCACTAGTTTCAATGCCATATCCCTTAAGTAAATCAAGCCATTAAAATGAACGCTAAATCTAAAATTAGTTATATTTTTTATGTTTGTAGGGTCAACCAACTAGTTTAGGGTTAGGGCCTTGAATTAGGTTGGAGAGGAAACTCTTCAAGGCCATTAAACAAACATTAGAGTCAGAGCTAGGCAGTGTTAAAGTACAGTGACGTAAAATTTATCCGGGACCCCCCTCTAACACAGGGGCTAAACACGAGGTTGTGTGAGGAAAGGAAGCGGAGATAAACCCTCCAAAGCCAGACTAAATGTAGTGGGGAACACATATTGAGGATCTTTTGTGGGAATACTACCAACTGCATTTCCTACAAATCTTCATGGACCTCAGATCCATTCCCAATCATCTGTTGTCTTCTGGACCACTTGATTTTGATACCCTAGATATGTTTTAGACTTGTTATCCTGCTCATTGCGATCCACCTGACTGTCGACTGTACTCGCCTAGTGATTGTTTGCGAGATGGTAACATAGTTGCCCATATTCTAGGTACTTACACGGGTGACTGCGGGGGTATACTGCGATACCTAGGGCAGACGTCGGGTCACACTTTGTAGAGTATACCCGGAGGGTTCTTCCATGTTTGAGTTTCACTTGCACCAGTTAGTTTCTCTAGTGTTGGTTGGTGTAACTATTCTTCCTACTAGATAGTTGTTTGCTTGATTTGTCTTATAGGAATTTTTCTAGTGTGTGTTTGGTTTTAAACGTTAGTTAAGCCTTACTTTGTTGTTTGATATTTTCACAAAATGGAAGATAAATAGTTCCGTCAGTCACAGAGGCTTCAGGGCCTGCCGCTGGTTGCATTAGATCCACCACCGCCATCGTTACGACGAAGACTTTAACAACAAGGGTCATTTGAAGCGACCGGGCCGCAGGAAACTGTGCCTGAGACTGCTTCGAGAGGATATTATTCGACTATGGAGGAACCTATTGTTTCTTAACTTGGAGCGGAATCTCTCAGCCCATCCAAACCTTCGATCACTGACTTGTCGGCACCAATATTAGTAGAATTTGTCCCTTCTAAGGTGACACCTTCCAAGCATCAGATAGTCTTACAACCAGCCATGGAATCAAATTTTGCTACTTCGTCCAGGAGTCCTCATACTCCCGTTTCGGATACTACCACAGGGGTTATATTGCCTCTTAACTAACCTTCACCAGTCTGGACCACTGTGGTCTCGACTCCCTCTACCTTGGGTAGTGGTCTGATACCGTCATCAACAACGACCACTTCTCCATTTACACAAAGTGCCACGGGCCCTCCATTCTCATATGGGATGCCTAGCTTCGATTCAAACTCAATCCTTACCTACTCCACTTTACAGACCATTGGTCTGGCGGTAGGGAGCTCAAACGCTCCCATGAAAGGGTCTACTGGGGGCACTTCAGTCCCCTTTAATGTTATTCCTTACGATGGGGGTCATATACCTCCTCTGTCCCCCTCGCTCGGTGGTGCTTTCCAGCAACCCATCGGGTCGAATGCTAACTAAAGCTTGTTTGGAGAAGGCAGTTTAGGACCTTCGTCTTACACTAAGCCGATGGGATCCATGTTGTTCTCTTTGTTCAACACGTTTGGTAACAACACTTCTTCGGTTGTCGTCTCGGCTGGGGGAAACCCTGGTTTCAAGCAACAGAATCCTGTGCAGGGTACTATTCCTACAAAAGGGGAAAGTACAGGAGTTTTCTCCTCACACGGACTTTGGAATCCTTGGCAGGGATCAGTTCCCTCACAAGGGATGTTGGTCAGGGGAAACCCCTTCCATGGTCAATGGAACCTCGGGCATGGTTCAGCACCTATGTTTGTAGGATAAGCTGGGGACATCCCCTTCCAAAATCCTTGGAACACAACGCAGGGAGAAATCCATGCCAACCCATGTCGTCCAATTATGGGAGTCAGTCGATGATATCCCAGCAAACTCATTTTCCGTACGCTGGTCAAGGCCACAGTTTTTACCAGAACCCTGGCCAGCAGTCCAAATTTTCCTGGCAATCTAGTGCAAGTCAAACTCTGGGCCCCCTTTTTCCTGTACATAGCACTCAACCCAAAATACCATTTCTGGCAATGCTACATCTTCCAGACTTGTCAAGGTTTCTCAACAACCCAATTTTTCATGATCCACATTGGCCCCCCATGCCGACTAAGTTTCCCTCAGATATTCCAAAATTTGAAGGCAAGCCTGGCGAAGACCCAGGTGATCACGTGACAACCTTACACTTATGGTGCTTGTCAAACTCACTGTGAAATGACTCCGTACAGTTGCACTTGTTTCAACGCAGTCTTATTGGGCGTGCCGCAAAATGGTATCTTGAGCTCGACCGCTCGAGGTACTCTTACTTTAAGGACTTGACGATGGTATTCCTAAACCATTTCCAGCTACCCGTGAGATACAATGTCAGCACCGAATTATTGGCCAACTTTGAGCAGAATAAGGCCGATCATATCTCTGATCACATCCGAGAATGGCGGTGTCAGAAGCGCTTGATTAAGGTACAGGTCCCACCGGATTTCTTGTTGGAGTGGTTCCTGAAGTCTTTCGTACCAGTTGTATCCAAGGATGTTGCAACTTTGGGAGTGTTTTTAGAGGAGGAGGTGATAATGAAAGCACAACAGATCGAACTAATTTACTTTCAGTCTGGCTTGCTCTATGATATCTTTCCAGATGCGCCACGATCCATCCTCGACAAGGCCAAACAAAAGTTTGGACCCTATGTTGATGGTATTTTTTTCGCTCATAACAAGGAAATTCCATTGATTTGTTGTCAAATCAATTGCAAGAATTGTCGATACAATAGACGGTGGCTAGCGATACCTCCGGTTCATCTATTCCCCCTACCCAAACATCGGACGTATACAATCTCCAGTCGATGAACCCGAAGGCCAACCAATAGCCTGAAGGAAAGAAAAAACAACGGAACAAGAAGGGTAAAGGGGAAAAAAGGATAATAACAATGTTGGTGGGGGGGAAAAAGAGAAGAGAAAGTCGAAGTATCTTTGTAACCTTTGCATAGAGGACCACCCGACTCACCTATGCCCTTGACTTGCGGAGGCTCAGAAGCTATTGGTGCGGCAACAACCTGTTGTGTTGATGAACCCATTTCCACATGGGAAAAACATGGTTCAAGCTTCATCATCCTCGAGCACAAAAGGGGGCAGTCAAGGACCCCCCATGTCTACTGGTAATACCTTGACCATGAATTTTTACATGTTGAAAGGTGATGCTCATATAGCGACTAGGGACCACGATTACGGAATGTCGAAATCTACCAAAAAGGGTAAATAAGCCAAAAACCCACCAGTTCCTCTCCATATTGAGAAGGTGGTGGGAGAAATAATGACACACATCCCCAAAGGTGCATTCAAGAAATATTCTCATAATCCGAGCATGAGGCTGCCCAGAACTACTCCATTGTGGAGGATTTGGCACAAACCCCTTGTGCGATGTCCTCTTTGGAAGTCCTCTAGACCTTCCCTTCATAGAGAAAAGCCCTATTATTCTCCTTGGGATCTACAGAGACTTGTAACTCGGGAGTGATCGTTCTCGATCCAACCGACTTGAAACCTCGTCTTTCATACCACGTTGTGTTTCAGATAGTAGTGTCTTACACCACGAAATATTTTACTCAGAATATCTTTCGTATGATGGTTGACAAGGGTGCCTCGACTTGCGTGATGTCGTTGGCATGTTGGAAGTCCATTGACCAACTCATTTTTTCTTCGTCGCCTACATTTCTTAAAGCATTTGATGATCGCTCATTCAAACCAAATGGAATCATTCCTTCTTTCCCCATGCAGTTAGGAGGAAAGATCATGTTTGTTGAAGTTGAAGTGGTCGATGCGTCTCTCAACTACAACCTTTTGTTAGGAAGGAGTTGGACCTATGCAATGCATGCAGTGGTTGCTACAATTATTTGGCTCTTGTTGTGTCCACATGAGCATCAGATTGTAACCATTGACCAGTTGTCTTTCTCCCGTCCTAACCCTTCATCAGGGTCATCCACGGTACTGATGATTGATAACCCTCATCTTGACACCGTCAACGTAGGGGTTGGTCTATGTCCATCATTGATGGGTACTTTTGACTACCCGCCTCCTTCTGGTGATGTCAATCTTATATCGGTTTCCCCCAACCAGCCTAGCGCTGAAATTTTTCAAATGTCATCATTTTGAACGACTTACTTTCATGATTCATGGAATCTTCCTTCCCCATCGGCCTCGATGGAGGGGACAAGGAAATCTGGCATGTCCATGCCCTTGTCCGCGGCAGAATTTTCCTACAACATTGTCTAGCAAGCTTCGGTTGACCCCAATCTGACTCTCGCACAGGAGTTAGATCCAGTTCTCGAGCCTCTTTGGGCTCAAGGTTCTCTTGCCACTACATATTCTTTAGACCTAGTCTTACCCTCAGACGAGGTGATTCTTAAGGCATTGACTAGTCCAGACAGACCCTGGGATGATCTTCATCATAGATCATACTTCCTCCCAGAGTTAAGGAGAATAAAGGCAGGTGAATTTGTGTTGACTATGACTGGATATAGGTCTTTTCCTATTAATCCTCTGGCTACGCATGCAGTTTACGTCGAGGGTAATATGGTAAGATCGCTGAAACGATCCCTATAGATATCTCTAGAACCTATTGCATCATGGAGAATGTTTTTGTCAGAGCGCACTGCTCCCCTGAAGAGATTCGAACTTATGCAGAGTTATTTAAAGAGTTTTGTGACGTTTTTTCCTGGTCTTACGAGGAAATGCTAGGATATGCCCAAGAATTGTCAAACATGAGATAACGACTTATCCTGACGCCAAGCCAGTTCAACAGAAGATTCATCTGGTGAATCCTCGAAAAGCAACAACGATTAAGGCTGAAGTAGAGAAACTACTTAAAGCTGGTTTTATCTACCCTATATAGTTGATGGAATGGGTGTCAAACCCCGTTTGGGTTAACAAAAAATAGGGTATGATTCGTGTGTGCATGGACTTCCGTGACTTGAACAAGGCCTATTCGAAAGATAATTTTCCCACCCCATTCATCGATCATATTGTCGATGAATGCACATGTTGCGAGGCCTTTTCATTCATGGATGGTTTTTTGGGATATAACTAGATTCATATCAAACCCCAAGACCAGCATAAAACAACTTTTATTTGTGCTTGGGGCACATTTTCATATCGTAAGATGTATTTTGGCCTGAAGAATGTTGGAGTCACTTTTTAGCGGGCCATTTATTTTTCTTTCCATGACCTTAGACATATAGTTGAGGCATATCTTGATGATCTACCATCACGCTCTCGCAACAGATCTAATCATCCCACACACCTTCGACTAATTTTCGAACGATGTCGCTACTATCGGATTCACTTGAACCCTAATAAGTGCAGTTTCTACATGACATTGGGTCATCTCTTAGGTTTCATTGTTTCGACAATAGGGATCATGGTTGATCTTCTTAAGGTTGAGGTGATAGTTCAATTTCCTCCCCCGTGCATAATATCCCAACTTTAGAGATTACAGGGGAAAGAAAACTTGCTTTGATGTTTTATCGCAAACTATTCCAAGATCGCTAAAGGGTTTATGCATCTATTAAAAAAGGGAGTCCCTTTCTATTGGGACGAAGCTTCTCATCACTCTTTTGAAGCGTTGAAACACCCCTTACGTCTGCCCCTCTGCTTCGGCCTCCTGATTATAACAAATATTTATTTTTGTACTTGGCCGCTGCAGAGTCGACCATCGACATGGTATTGGTTCAAGAGGATTATCTGCTCGAGGAGCATGTTATTTATTACCTGAGTCAAGGCCTGGTTGGGTCGGAACTCAACTATTCCCATGTTGAGAAGCTTGCTTTGGGAGTAGTACATGATGTCCAACATTTCTGTCATTACATTCTGCTTCGCAAGACCACCGTCATTATCATTGTGAACCCCTTTCAATATGTGTTGACACGACGGGTCATTGGCGGAAAGATCAGTAGATGGATTGTAATCCTCCAGGAATTTGACTTGGATTTTGTTTCCGTGAAATCCAAAAAGTTGTTGGTCTTTTCCGAACTCATTTCAGAACTTCCGGTCGAATGTAGTGATGTCACTCCCGAAGAATTTCCTATCAAATGAGATATTGTTTTTATCGCAGCTTCAGAGCCCTGGTATGGAGATATACTAGTCTATCTCCAGAATTTGAAGTGCCCTGCTTCTACTTCCCACAACGAGCGTCGACGAATTCACCATTAGGAACAAAACTATCTCATACTCGATGACAATTTGTATCGTCAAGGTGTAGATTTCATTCTTCATCGGTGCCTTATACACAAGGAAGCAGAGCTCGTTCTAAATGACTACCACACTGGAGCATGTGGTGGTCATTTTTCTGGGTTGGAAACAACCCAAAATATTCTATGTGCCGGTTACTTTTGGCCTACGTTAATCAAGGATTGCGTTGAGTTGGTCAAGAATTTTCACCCATGTCAGATCTTCTCTCAGAAGATGTGGGCACATCTTGCTCCCATGTTTCCTGTCATTGTTGTTGGTCCTTTCACCAAGTGGGGGTTTGACTTTACTACATGTCACCTGAATTCAGCCAAGGGGCATCATTACATCATCGTAGCAGTAGACTATTTTACAAAGTGGGTCGAGGCCATGCCAATGTTCAATAATGACAGAGAAATAATGATTCTTTTCATTTTTAACCCAATAGTAGCAAGGTTCGGCATCTCGAAGGAGATTGTCACTGACCATGGCAGTCACTTCCAAAAAAAAATGATGATCGAGTTAACATCGAAGCTTGGGTTGAGGCAAGAACATTCATCACCCTACTACCCACAAGCGAATGGTCAGGTTGGAGATGTGAATAAGTCTCTCAAGACTATTCTTCAGTGAATGATCAATTCTGCCAAGTCAAATTGGCATTTGATGGTGTACTCGGCATTGTGGGCCTACCGAATGTCTATAAAGACTGCCTCCTCCACATTGAATAGGGATTGTGACATAGGTTATTCTGTGGTGTCAAGGTGTATGAGACACTTGTATGAAACTTACAACACTTAGGGCAAGGTACATAGGTGTGCAAATTTCATTTGTAACACTTGTTCTCCATTAGGACTGGAAGTGCACCAAATTCATCCATTGTCAATGACTAATTAATTCATGACCGTCGATTTTGATAAGAGATTAAGCGCTCATTTGGCTTAGCACTTAGCCACCGCCCATGGTCATCCGGAATGATAGACCCATGTTCGAGGGAATGGGAATATGATTGGAAGATGAGCATCTTGGAGCCGACACGAGAATAATGAGGCATTGTGGAAGGGAATGAGATCATAATTTGAAGTTGTTGCAATGGACTTATTACAGTCCTTATCACAGGACCATAACCCACAAGTCCCAGGATCGGGATCATTGGAAGATGGAAATGAAGGACCACCAGATTTCATTTTCATCAAGTGGTATCAGAGCAAGGAAAGATTTCCTGCATGTGGGAGAACGGAAAACAACTTCCAGCTGTAGTTGGGTAGAATTTCTTGGGTAATTCCACAGTTGCGATTGTGGGTAGAATTTTTCAGGAGAGTGAGAAACATGCAACAACCAGAGGAGCAGAGGAATCTTGAAAGGTTCAAGAGGAGGTGAACCTGCAATACCAAAAGTCGAGCCAGAGCAGGAGAGTCGATGAGGTGTCAATGTAGGCTTTGTTGTAGCTCATTGCTAAGAGTAAAGACAAGCTCAGTGATACCTGAAGAGAAAGGAGATGAGATGCAATAATGATAACACATGATCAGAAGATCATGGAAATTTTGTACCCCAAAATTTTGATTCAGGAGCATCAACCCACCCCAAGTCAAATTTGATTTTCCAAATCTTCCAGAAGTTGACGTGGCCATGAGGATGAGACTTCCTTGTATTTGGTTAAGTTTTTTGTGATTTTTGGAGATATTGTGGAGATCAGATCGGATCTTCAATGATCCAATCCCCTTATTGTAATTGTGGTTATAAATTGTAATCCTTTGTGCTTTGCAAAGGCCCTACATAATGTAATACTAGGGAGAGAGCGACTAGGGCCTAAAGTGCCCTTAGTGTGTAATCGATCTCGATCATAATAGAATCTGTGTATTTTTTGTATTTTGAATTTATCTTTATGCGTGATTAATCTCATGTGTAAACCCTGTCAAATTTATATGTTGAATGTGTGTTAGAGGAGAGAGATCGAGAGCTGCGATTTGAAGGTATGGAATTGCTATGAAAGTGTCATATTCTAGTGATGAAGGTGATCGACCGTCGATCACTTAAAATGACCGACAACGATCCATTCATTTTGCATGACAAACGATGAGGGAGTTAATAGAGAGGCGAACCCCGAAATGATCATAGTTGTCCGACACTCCGACACACATCACTACAATATCTATTTTGTCCCCCCTACAGCATAGAGATTCGTGCTCATTTGGAAGTTGGAAATGAAGGAACCCTAGATTTCATTTTCATCATATTCATGGCTGAAAATTCTTCTTCCTCTGATCTTCTTCCCTGCCCCTTCGACAATTTTGATTGTGGAACCCTTGATGAAACACTTCTTCTCTTTAAAAAATAGTTTTTCTAACTACTTGAGTAGTTAGGGTTTTTCCTTTCTTGGACTTCCCATATAATTTTCTTTTTGAACTATTCTATTTAATTAATGCCTCATTAATTGCTCATTAATGAACTTATATCATTAACATCCGAATAATTGAAATGGGACCTTTTCCCTTTTTAATAAAAGTTTTTTAAATAAACTTTTATTTTCAAAATTTAATTAATTTCCCATTAAAAGAGGAAGACTGTATTTTGATTTTCTGGAAATGATAGCCAAATTTTCATCCATGTAAATCACTTCATATTTGATCTTCATCGTCTTATATTTCCAACAATATAAAGTTTTCCCAAATACATCGCCCAGATCTTCAGATATGAGCTTGTGAAGTTGAGTTGTCACGGAGATCCATTAAAAATGAAGTTGACCGATATTTTAATTTCTAGGGAAAATGTGGCCACTTTCATCCCTTCAAACCTGTACCGACATCTTCTTTATCGAAATATATTTCCAATGATATAAAGTTTGCATGATTCCGACACCCAGAGCTCAAGGTATGGCCTCTACAAAATCATGGATCAACCACTATTGATCAAATGTCTTGGGAAAATGTGAGCCCTTGATCTCAAATTCGTTTTCCTCCTTTGTAAATTCGAATTTTGGTAAAAATATTCATCCCACATGCATGAGAGTATGGGAGTTTTAATATTATATATTGTTAAGTGTATCTTACTCTTAATAAGAAACATGAAAGAAGAGACTATGGATCTTAAGAGGGTTCAACATCCCTTGGAAATTAATTAGTAAAATATAATTTTAGTCAACCAATCAGCTTCCACCTATGCCAAGGATGAGTCATGGGTAGTTAGGGAAGGGGTAAAGTGAGTGGGGGGAATGTAGGGAGCAAACTCGTGGGGTGAGGGATTAAGGGAATAGAGGGGGTAAGGGAGTCTGTGAGTCCGATGAGGAATGAGGTAGTGTGAGCGGGGGGGGAATGTGGGTAGCGGAGGTAGGGAGTGACGTAGGGTGAGGTAGGGAAGGGTATTTTGTAGGAAGCGAAGTCAGGGGTGAGGGAGTCCGAGAGTCCAAAAAAAAAATAGACTAAGTATGGAAATAGGGGGTGGGTAAGGGAAGTGGAGTGAAGAAATAAGTGACAAGTGTGTAGAAAAAATTGAAAATGAGACTAAGTGTAGAAGAGGTAATATGGGAAAAGAGATGAGAGAAAAGTGGAGAATTATGGTGGTTGCTTGCAAGAAATATAATAGAATATTTTTATGGTTTTTGAAC
>ML795530.1:119239-131381 GCA_009831015.1 Picea engelmannii
TTTCTTAAAAAATTAGCTTTTACTATTTTTTATTATTTTTTGAGTTTTTTAATGAAAAGTTAAAATGTTTTTCTTTTTTCTTTATTTGTAAAAGAAATTTGTGTTCCCTTAAAAAAGAGGAATTTGTTTAGGGATCTTTTTTTTCCAACTTAATTATTTTCTTATGTAAATTATTAAAAAAAATAAAATCAGTTAATACATAAATGATCAAGTAATAACATTTTTAGATTTAGGAGTCCATTTTCAGTGTTTTATTTGCGGCAGTGCTAGTGGTCGAAGCCACAATTTCAATTGCGTCATATTTTTAACTCCAAAAACAAAGTGGTGCTATTGGTAGCATCGTTTTTTAATTCAAGGGTCAATTTCAGGGTTCTATTCAGAATGTCAAGGGTGTGATTTCAAACAAGTTGCAACAAATTGCAATTTTAACCACCTCCCCCAAAAATGGTGCTACCTGTAGCATCATCTTTCGATTCAAGGGTCAATTTCAGGGTTCTATCCACAATGTCAAGGGTGCAATTTCAAACAATTTATAACATGCTGCAATTTTAACCACCTCCCCCAAAAATGGTGCTACCGATAGCACCACTTTTTAACTTAGGGTTTGATTTTGGTGTTTTTTACCCAAAATATATCATATTTTTGGACTAGAGTTCTCGTTTTGAGGTCACTGTTCTCATTAAGTTGGTAACTTTGTTACTTGTGCAGCACCAATAATGGCCTCCTCACTCCCACATACAGGGGATGACACCAGCAAAGAGGTAGTGAACTTGGTTGTGTCCTGAGAGCCACTCACTCCATACACAATAGACATGAGAGAACTGGAGGAATGCACCCAATCACCACAGAGAGGAAGCCCTAGCTGGAGCTGACTCGAAATTGGGTTGTAAAACTCATCAAAGCTACTAGCGATGGGGCTAGAACCAAATGATAGACCAGATCTGCCAAATCCCAAAGACTGAGATCGATCGTGGGATGAGGACGCGAGAAAGGGGAGAACATCGACTGAAATAGAAGGGAAAAAAGAGGATGGAAAATCCCATGACTCAGACCAAATATTTCCGCTAGTAGGCTTCCTTGCCAAACCAAACCCCAACGTCAAGCCTCCTTCCGATCCCGGACCCAGAGGAAACTGCTGCAAAAAACCATCACTTCCAAGAGAAGAACTAGCTTTAGTAAAACCTTCTTTCGACAAGACCCCACCTAGTCCTTTCCGATCCCCGCATTCGACCTCCATGTGGGTATCTACTGGCGAGAATCTTGTTGGCCTACTAGTTTCCCCCCAAAAAAATTCCACTTCTGTCAGTGGGTCAAAAGAGTAGTCCAACAGTTCTTCGTAGACGGCCATACCTGCGAAGACCTGCCAAGAATAAAACCTAACTGTAGAAACCCAAAACTGTCACCAGCGAAGGAAAGAAACAAAAAAATAATTGACCACAACCCGTCGCATTAGTGGTTTCATACAAACGCGTCTAGGGTTTCCGCAAAACTAAAATCCCACCTCCAAAAAAATTTGTTATTAGTACCTGTCGTAGGCATAGAGGGACTATAGAGATCGATATAGTGTTGACTTCATATTAGTTTGTCCTTTGACCAAAAATATTTCCATATTATCTATTATTGGAACATGGGAATTGAAAACATCAATTTTTATATAAAAAAAAAGTACCATATTTGTCATGATCTGATTGGACAACGGATTGGAGGTCTTATTGTTGGCTTCGCTATTCCCAATGTTATATATGTTGGCATATCCAAAGTATTTGATCGTATATTGTCTTTTTGAATCATATCTTTTGTTATGCATTCATCGAAGATGGATTAATGCTAGCATTAATTCGAATGTTTTCTTTAGCATTTTATGCTAGGTAAATTTATGGCAATGTTTGATATGCTGGCATCCAAAGTTTGACCTTCCAATACATTCTTTGGTGTTCGAACTATTGTTACAAAAAATATAATATTTTTTTTGGGATACGTCAGAGACCTGCCACATTGCATTTATTTCTTAAATGTTTACAGAGCATTTATGACAAACTTAAATGTTTACCTAATAGGCTTGGTAGCGTTGAATGCTTACTTAAGTTTTTTAAATTTATATGCTTCAGCGGCATTGTTGGTTCACTAGTTCATGCTTGTTTTTTGCATCTCCACTAATTTCTTATTTGCATGTTGTTGTTGTTCTTGCTTGCCTATTCGTGTTGTTGCAGTTTTCACATTTGGGTTTCTGCAATTGCGATTGGAACTGCGTCATTCCTGGTGGGGTGGTCGTTGCTTGCTTCTTTCTTCGTTGTATGTTGTTTCTTGTTGTTTGATTCGACTTTGCAGGGTTCCGGTCCTGCGGATGAAGTTGGTCCTTTTGGTGCTTCTTAGATGGGTTGTTATTTGTTGGTTGTTCTTGTTTGTCTAGGGTTTTCAATGTTGGGATGTTGCATCTGCAGTTGGATATCTTGTTACATTTTTTTGCACTGGGGTCTACATAGAATACTATTAAGACAAAATAACATACTAAAAAATTGCAGTCGATGTAAATTGCATCTCTTGCATGTTGAACCAGAGCTTGTCAGCCTCAAACTATATTTCATAGTTGGCGATGATTTTTCCATGGATTTTTTGTTGCTATGGGTTCATAGTTATGAGAGTAGGTTTTGTTGTGTGAGCGATATAGTTGTTCTCTCCATTTTATTTTCCTCTTGTAAACTGTGTTTATGGCTCTATAATTTCTCGCCTTTCTATGGTCATTCCGACTGAACGTCATTTGGTTGCATACTTAGACAGTTTTATGGGCACGGTTTCGCGGATAGGTTCTATCGAACTATGACATGTCGTGTTCGGTGTATACATCTTTTACCCAGAACTATCTTGTTCTAGAATTCAACCCAACACTCCTCAAACTCACAACCGTGCCTCTGCCTGCAATGAGTTTGTCTATTCTACCTAGCTTTCCATACTTAGTCAACTTTTGAAAGTTTAGCGGGTTGACAATTTTCCGGGTTCAGAATATTTAAAACCATTTGTCGCTCCCCTCCATCCCCGCTACCTTCTGCCCTTCCCAATAGACATTAATTATGCTTTCAAAAGTCAGAACCGACCAGACAGGTTCGAAAAGATGGGATTTAATAACTGGAAAGCTCGAGGACATCTCCCATTAAAATGAATAGATAGGCGAATATTATGGGATCTGGTAATTTCTTTTGCCTGCATTTTGAATTTGCAAAAATAATAAAAAAAATAAAATTTAAAAGCTTCAGCATAGTGCACGAGCGTGTCACCCACAAAGGCCTTGATGTCATGTCCCTCTTTAATATTGTGCATATCTTAGATGTCATATTTGAGAATCTTCTCGGATATGGGAATTTTAATACGTGTTATTAGTCATTATTTAGCATACATATTCGAAAAGATTGGCATTAATAAGCGAAAATATCGAGAACATATGTCATTAAAACGAATTAACACAAAATCTACGGAAGATCATCCAACATTTATTTTAAATACTTATTGTCATTTCTCTCTATCATCAAACAATTGCACTTTAGCGTGCCTTCGTTCTAATGTTCCTGGTCATGGACATGTAAGACAAGTTAGATATGCGATTGAGGCCCGGATGAAAGAAGAGAGACTGCTTTTATGTGACATGAGATTTGAGTAAAAAAAAAACTTTGTTATACAAGAGAAACTCATATAGGAGGAAAAAAAAAGAAACAAGTATGTTCTGGTTGGTGTTTTCCCTGTGTTCAATGCTTTGGTTGGTTGAAAAGGCTGCCTAGAGATTTGTTTGTTGAACTTAGTTGTTTTCTTGCTGGGAGTTGTAATGGATTTTCAGATCACATGCAAAATATTTCTTCGTTGAAGTATATAGCTTCTTCCAACAACGCAGATTTCGCAAGTGTATCGAATTTTGCAGATCCCACAATAATTTGTCTTCCTCGTGGGTGGACCATTTATAGTGGCTTGCAAAATGGCCTGTCATGTTCGTAAATGACACAGAATATTACTCTGTTTGCGAATGTAACCAAAGGCGGGTAGAACAAATTGTATGGGTGGATAAAACAACATATTATCACTAAAAAAGTTTCTAGTTCAAAGTTTGATGAGATACATGTGGGTCTGGTAACCGACTTGACAAAAAACGATGTTCTTTGTCAAAATTTGTTCAGTGTCCTCTAGATGTAGTTGCAGACTCCACATATTTGGAGTTACCTCCAAACATTCCAGACCTTTCTGTGGGTCGCCATACCTGCCACCTCTAAGAGGAAAGATATATTCTGATGCGATCTAGAACATTTGATACATTTTCCAAACCTGTGTTGATGCGTTCTGCAACATTTGATACATTTTCCAGACCTACGCTACCTGAAGAAGTTATGTACCTCAACAGATTTGCATTTTGCATATGGGTTTGGCGTTTCTTCCAATTTATTGCAATAAAGAAAAGAAGTTCAACATACAAATCTTCAGGCAGGCTTTTCAACCAAAGAGATGATCGAATACAGGGAGAATACCAGTCACAACATACTTGAATTTTTTTCCCCTGCCATAGCTATTGTGACATAAAAACGACTCCCTCCACTTTGAAATCAGGCTGGATTGCATTTCTAAGTTGTCTCAAATGTCAAGGGTCAGGAACAATGCAAGGAAAGCACCTTAAACCCCAAGTTTTTGATGGCAAAGAGAAATTAATACTTGACAAAGAATGGAATTTTGAATAACCAGCCATTGCAAGAAGGCCATATCTGGAAGAGACAGGCTATTCAAAAAAATAGGATAGATGTAGTTGGCAGCACCGATTAAGTACAAAACCTGAAATTGATATTCAACTCGTTTTTTATGAATAAAGGGTTTGAACGTCAAGAAAACTGTCAATAAGCTTCATCAATGTACATATTTTTTATTGGTCGGTGGTAGGCCAAATCGTAATCTTTGTGGAAAATATCCTTGACTGTATTTTGTAACCCATCTTATTTGAATATAGAATAGTTTTGTTTTATTTTTGAATAGTATTTTCCAATATCTGGTATTTGTTTTAATTTTATTTTGTACCTTCTTCCCGTGAGTCATTAAACATGGACGACAAGATGTTATTTCTCCTACCCACTACTTCTATTTAAATAAATCTTGCTCTTTTCATTGCTTACATTTTACATTTAAGAATTGTTTTTCATAAGCCATACTTATGTGGCGTCGGCCCTGTATTTATAGAAATAAATTGGAGCACTCGTCGTGCTTTGATTCTTCAGCTGTCGTAAATAGAATGAATTAATGAGTTACAACAAGGTGGCTCAAGTGTTGATGCAATGTTGTTGTTCAGTATGTTGTATATATTACAACTTCTTCTATTTGATAATATCCGTGCATATATACTAATATCAGTACTATTGGAATAAAATACAAAAAACTTCCTCCTAGACAAAGCTTAGGCAATTATGTTTGGGTTTGCGGTATTAAACAACTATGTTCCCTATTCCATCATATACATCTTGTAGCGAAATATCTTCTGTGATCTGCAATTTATGCTTTAACTACTCATAACTCAACAGACGTTTCAAAAGCTTTGCATTAATAAAGGAATAGTTGAAGTTGTCTTAATTACTTAAATCACACCAAATTTTGATTACATTTAATTTAATTTAGATATTGATGTTTATGGAGAGTCAGCGTTTGCTCATGTCATTACAAGGGTCCATTGTGGCTTTCTAGTTTTATACTTAGTTGTCTTTCTATGATGGGCAGTTGCAGGGTTGGTGGGCTGACATATCTTCATCTCCATCTGTATCTTCACATGAAGAATCTAACCGACCGTTGTTCCTTTCCATACCTAGGCAATTTTATGGCCACAGTTGCAGGTTTGGCACACATGAACTTCCCTTTCTTCTTCCCGCTCATTATCGCTTTCTGGATATATACTTAGTCGCCTTTCTATGGTATCTGGTTCCAGAGTTGGCGGGCTGACATGTCTTCATCTCCATCTATATCCTCACATGACGGATCCGGCCAACCGCTATTCCTTTCCATACTTAGCCAATTTTATGGCCGTCGTTGCGGGGTCGGCGCTTGCGTACCTAGTTGTTTATCGTTCGGTTATATACATCTTGCACTCAAAACATCTGTGATCTACAATTCCACCACAGGTTCCTCGTATGCATTAATTTCGTTCAAAGTATCTGTTCCTGCCTTCCATCCCCAACAACTTGGCATCCTTCCTGATATACATCAACAATGCTCTTACTAGTGACAACTGGACACAGTAGCACGAAATATACTTCTGTGATCGGCAATTTATGCCTTCACTAGTGAGAAATCAACAGGAGTTCGAAAGCATTTGCATTAATAATCAAACACTAGATGTTCTTCTGCGACATACTTAGTCATTTTTCCCTTGTCTTCTTCCTGTGTATTATCGCTTTCTAGTTATATACTTAGTCGTGTTTCTATGATCACGGGTTCCAATGGTCGCGGGTTGACATATCTTCATCTCCATCTATATCCTCGCATGGCGAATTGCACTGCCCGATGTTCCTTTTCATACTTACTAAATTTTATGCCCGCGGTTGCCGAGTTGGCGCAATTGAACTCTGTTGCTTTTTGTTCCGTGATATGCATCTTCCACTCAAAATTTTCGTGATCTACAATTCCACTGCAGACTCCTCTATCCTTTTTCCCTTTTTTTCTTCCCATGTATTATGGGACTATAAAGTATAGACATGATATTTTATAGAGAATGTACAGATTGCGCACCCATACCTGGCCACATTTTGGATTGCGGGTTCTCGGGCGGGTGGGGTCAAAATTGGGCCTCCATTGTTCTGTGCACTACAAATAGCATTCAGAATTTCACGATATACAAATTGACAAGCGGACCTGCGGACTGGCTGACTCAACATTGCACTTCTATTGGATTCCAACATCGTCCCGTCTTCCGTGTTATAGATTATGCATTCAAATGTTCAGAGTGATACAAATTAATCACACAACGAATCCGACAGACCGTTGTTTCTTTCCATACATTGCCAATTTTAAGGGCGCGGTTGTCGAGTTGGCGGTTTCGAACTCTGCTTCTTCTTGTTCCATGATGTACATCTTGCACTCAAAACTTTCGTGATCTACAATTCTACTGCAGACTCCTCGAACTCGCAAGCTTCACTCTACCACAGTTCACAAATGTTTCAGAGTATCTCTTCATGTCTTCCATCCCCACTAACTTCTTGTCCTTCCTAATATACATTGGTTATGCTCTTACTAGTGAGTCTTACGAGTGACAAATGCACACATTGATACGAAACAGTTCACATCCATCCCTACGCAATATAGAAATTGACAACCGGGTTCTAACATCGTCCCCTCTTCCGTGTTACATATTATGCATTCAAATGTTCCGAATGATACAATTTGACCGTCAGGACCTCGCCTCTTCTGGGGAGACCTTGTGACCCTATTTTGGATCCTCCTGTTCACGGGTCGTGGTTTCCTTCCTAATATACATGAACAATACTCTTACTAGTGACAATTGGACACAGTTGCACGAAAGATACTTCCGTGATCTGCAATTTATGGCTTAATTGGTGAGAGCTAAGTAGGGGTTCAAAAGCATTTTCATTAATAATCAAACACTAGATGTTCTTCTGCGAGATACTTAGTCTTTTTTCCCTTCTCTTCTTTTTGTTTATTATCGCTTTCTAGTTATATACTTAGTCGTGTTTCTATGATCACGGTTTCCAACGTTAGCAGGTTGACATATCTTCATCTCCATCTATATCCTCACATGGTGAATTAGACCGCCCATTTTTCCTTTTCATACTTAGTGAATTTTATGCCCGTGGTTTCCGAGTTGGCGCAATTGAACTCTATTGCTTTTTGTTTTGTGATATACATCTTCCACTCAAAAATTTTGTGATATACAATTCCATTGCGGATGGCTCCGTGTTTTTCTCGTTTTTTTCTTCCCTTTTATTATGGGACTACAAAGTATGGACATGATATTTTATAGATCATGTACGGATAGCGCATTCCATACCTAGCCACATTTTGGATTGTGGGTTCTCGGGTGGGTGGTCTCAAAATTGAGCCTCCATTATTACGTGCCCTACAAATAGCAGTCAGAATTCCGCGATATACAAATTGACAAGCGGACCTGCAGACTACCTGAATCAACATTGCACTTCTATTGTTTCATGCCCTCCAAACAACGCTCCCAATTCCGTGATATACAAATTGATAGACGGATTCCAAGGCTGGCGAGGTGGAGATTGCCATTGTTTACAGATGGTAATTCCTATCAAGTATCTAAAAGTATCTAAACAATTATTTTCAATACTAAATTAGCTCTTAGTAGCAACACTTGGACACAAAGGTGCGAAACAGTTGGCATCAGACCCTCCGCAATATACAAATTGACTACCACATTCTAACATCGTCGGCTCTTCTGTGTTACAGATTATGAATTCAAATGTTCGGAGAGATACAATTTGAATGTCACGACCTCGCGTTTTCTGCAGAGACCTTATCAGCCTATTTTGGATCCTCATGTTGTCGGGTTCACGAAATGTCCAACTCTTGGATACTATTCCATGTTACAAATTATGGATTTGAATGTTTCAAAGTATCTGTGACTGCCTTCCATCCTCACTAACTTCCTCTCGTTGCTAATATAGATTGGTTGTGCTGTTACTAGTGATAACTGAACACAATGGTACGAAACAGTTGGCATCTGACCCTCCTCAATATACAAATTGACTATCGGGTTCACATCTTGTACTCAAAATTTCCATGATCTACAATTCCACCGCGGACTCCTTGGTCCTTTTTCCCTTTTCTTCTTCCTGTGTATTATGGCTCTCTGGTTATATAATTAGTCGCCTTTCTATGCTCACGGGTTCCAGCATTGGCAGGCTTCCATTTCTTTATTTCCATCTATATAATCAAACGATGAATCCAACCGACCGATGTTTCTTTCCATACTTAGCCAATTTTAAGGTCGTGGTTGCCCGGTTGGCGGGTTTGAACTCTACTTCTTGTTCCGTGATGTACATCTTGCACTCAAAACTTCTGCGGGCTCCTCGAACTTGCAAGCTTCACTCTACCACGGTTCAAAAATGTTTCAGAGTATCTTTCGTTGTCTTCCATCCCCACTAACTTCTTGTCCTTCCTAATATACATTGGTTATGCTCTTACTAGTGGGTCTTACTAGTGACAACTGCACACAGTGATATGAAACAGTTTGCATCCAGCCCTCTGTAATATAGAAATTGACTACAGGGTTCCAACATCGTCCCCTCTTTCGTGTTACAGATTATGCATTCAAATGTTTTGAATGATACAATTTGACCTCGTGTCTTCTGGGGATACCTTGTGACCCTATTTTGGATCCTCCTGTTCATGGGTTCAGGAAATCACCAATTCTTAGTCACTTCTTCGGGTTGGTGCATTCGAATTTAGCTTCTTCTTGTTCCGTGATATACATATTGCACTCAAAATTTTCGCGATTTACAATTCGACCGCGGACTCCTTGGTCCTTTTTCCCTTTTCTTCTTCCATTGTATTATCACTTTGTGGTTATATACTTAGTCACCTTTCTATGATTGCGGGTTCCAGCTTTGGCAGGTTGACATATCTTTATCTCCATCTATATAATCACATGATGAATCCGACCGACCGTTGTTTCTTTCCATAGTCAGCCAATTTTATGGGCACAGTTGTCAGGTTGGAGGTTTTGAACTCTGCTTCTTCTTGTTGCGTCGTCTATATCTTGCACTCAGAAATTTCGTTATCTACAATTCTAGCACAGACAAGTATGGACTATAAAGTATGGAAATGATATTTTATATAGCATGTAGAGATTGGGCATTCCATACCTAGCGATATTTTGGATCGCGGGTTCTCGGGCGGATAGGCTCAAAATTGGCCTCCAATTTTACGTGCCCTACAAATAACACCCAAAATTTCACGATATACAAATTGACAAGAAAACCTACGGACTAGCTGACTTAGCATTGCACTTCTATTGTTCTGTGTCCTCCAAACAACGCTCCCAGTTCCACGATATACAAATTGACACATTGAGTGTAGGGCTAGTGGGGTGGAGATTTCCATTGTTTAAGGATGTTGATCACTATGAAGTATCTAACAGTATGAAAACAATATTTTTAATACTAAATTAGCTCTTAGTAGTGACAACTGGACACAGAGGTACAAAATAGTTGGCATCACACCCTTCGCAATATACAAATTGACTACTGGATTCCGACACCGTTCGATCTTCCATGTTACAGATTATGCATTCAAATGTTCGAAGTGATACAATTTGAACGTCGGGGCCTCGCGTCTTCTGCACACACATTGTCACCCTGTTTTGGATCCTCCTATTGTCAGGTTCACAAAATTTCCAACTCTTGCATACTGTGTCGGGTTGGCACTAAGCTTCGTTGTACCACGGTTCACAAATGTTTCAAAGTATCTGTCGTTGCCTTCCATCCTCACTAACTTCCTCTCATTCCTAATATAGATTGGTTGTGCTCTTACTAGTGACAACTGAACACAATAGTATGAAATAGTTGACATCCACCCCTCCACAATATACAAATTGACTACCGGGTTCACATCTTGTACTCAAAATTTATGTGATTTACAATTCCACTGTGGACTCCTTAGTCCTTTTTCCCTTTTCTTCTTCCCATGTATTATGGCTCTCTAGTTATATACTTAGTCGCCTTTCTATGATCGCGGGTTCCAGTGTTGGCGAGGTAACATATTTATCTCCATCTATATAATCACACGATGAATCCGACCGACCACTATTTATTTTCATACTTAGCCAATTTTATGGTCGCGGTTGTCGGGTTGGCAATTTCAAACTCTGCTTCTTCTTGTTCTGTGATGTACATCTTGCACTCAAAACTTCCGTGATCTACAATTCTACCATGGATTCCTCGAATTCGCAAGCTTCACTCTACCACGGTTCACAAATGTCATTCCTAATATACATTGGTTATGCTCTTACTAGTGACTCTTACAAGTGACAACTGCACACACTGATACGAAACAGTGTGCATCCAGCCCTTCGCAATATAGAAATTGACTACCGGGTTTCGACATTGTCCCCTCTTCCGTGTTACAGATTATGCATTCAAATGGCGGCTTTCGTTGTTGGTGGGTTGACATATCTTTATCTCTATCTATATAATCAGACGACGAATCCAACTGACCACTATTGCTTTCCATACTTAGCCAATTTTATGGCCACGGTTGCCGGGTTGGCGGTTTCAAACTCTACTTCTTGTTGTGTCGTGTACATGTTTCACTCAAAACTTCTGTGATCTATAATTCCAGCGCTGGGTTGTCATACCATACCCTCTTCGTTGTTACGTGTATTGCACTCAAAAAAAATTTGAGACATACAATTTGACCCTTGCGCCCTCACTTTCAACGGTTGTACCTTGTAACCCTATTTTGAAGCTATTTTTTCCCATGCCCGTGACCTCCGTACTTTCTTACTATGCAATTAGAAACCTTTCATGCTAACAGCTGACCATCCAGGAACCGTCAACATTGTCATTAATGGGCGAAATGCTCGAGGAGATCTCCCATTATTACGCATTGAACCAAGATGTCTAGAGAGTTATTTTGTCACTTCCGATTGTTCATCTTGAAAATGGTCCTTAGGATCTTTTAAATGATTATGGTTGAGTTTTAAACTTGCATGATTAATTAACCATTTGAGAATTTAATGAAAGAATGAGGAAGGAAGAAGAATTAAGACATTCAAATATACATATGCAGATCTGAAATGAATAATGGACAGCAAACCATAAGAACGNAGGTTGATAACGGAGTTCGGCACAATGTTTGCCTACGTCTCCGGGCCTTTTTCCTGTGGGGGAGGCTTCTTTATTTCTGCTCAAGTGCTCAAAATTACATCTCAGCAATGCCAAAAGGCTACAAGACTGATCTGGTCTTGTTCTCCCAGATCTCTAGAACCTTGTGAAAGAAACGGCATGCAAAATTGATGCTCCAAGCTCCCAGAAACGATCCGACAGCGTTTCCACCTCAAAGGCTTCCCTGCATCAAACTGACTTTGGCTTGGCTTTCCTTCAGCATAACTCTGCTCTGAATGACTGTGTTTGGCCTCAAACAGGCCTGGTTTATA
>ML795530.1:166654-181171 GCA_009831015.1 Picea engelmannii
TTGCATCATTCCTCTGAATGTGTTGGATCTTGAGATCCTTCTGGATCTATGGCAAGAGATCCCTTCTCCTGCAAATACTCTTTAGGGTTTAACCATTAAACATATGTGAGTACATACCTCTGATATCATTTGCAGGTGGTGGCTCCATCTGGTAGTAGCGGTAATCATTGCCAACTCTTAAGAAAACTTCAAGGGTGACTGCAACTGGTAGTACGGATGCAACTGCAACTGCAACTGCAACTTAGGGTTTTATGAGGAAACCCTAATTTTTCAAATTTCAAATTTTGAAATTTCGATCCAGGGAATAGATGCGCTGAGTTGAGGCGAGTATGCTGGTGTACTCAGAATTTCGAAAATCCAACTTTTACCCCCTCAAACTTGATCTACGGATTTCTGGACTGGTGCTTCTGGTTTTTCTGGTACTTTTGGTACTCTGGTGCTTCTGGTTTTCTGGTACTTTGTGAAACTAGGGTTTCACTTTCCGGGAGATCTAGCCACTGAAAATGTGCGCTGAAGGTGCCAAAATGATCCTTGGGGGAGGGCGCAACTTTCTAGGTGGTTTTGGAGCTGAAAAGATTCACTTTTGCAAAACCCTAATTTTTAGGTACGGTAACAGTGACGCTTTTCCTCTTGCAAAATATGCTTCCTTCAGGTTGGCTATGATACCATGTTAATGTTTATGCCATTATTATAGTTCTTTTCATTCCAATAGATAATAGCATCATAAGAACAAGATCACTGAGAAATACACATCCACAAGAGACACAACATTTATCCCGGGAAACCCTCTAGGGGAAGAAAACCCAGCAAAACTTCCTTAACATAAATAACCAATATAATGCCAAGAGATCTTATGCTAAAACAAAAAGTCCTCTCCCAAGATATGCGCCACTCTCTCTCTCCTTTTCCAGTAACAGATCAGAACTTGTCTCTCAAACTGAGCAAGTGAGTTGTGATCAAATAAGGCGCTAGCCTCCTTTATTTATACAAGTTATGGCACATGTGAAGTGTCTCTTCACTGGCAAGGCCGACTTCTTCATCTGGGTGGGTAAACCCACCTTTATTATATTTCTGGGTCTTCTTATTAACTGCTGGGGCCGACTTCTTATTCTACCTATTATAATTGTCTGTTGACCAATCCGCAAAAGGGGATTTGGTCCTATTACAATATCATATTTCTGGGTCTTCTTATTAACTGTTGGGGCCGACTTCTTATTCTACCTATTATAATTGTCTGTTGACCAATCCACAAAAGGGGATTTGGTCCTATTACAATATCCTACATGATCAATCCACAATGGGGATTGATCCTATAAATAAAATATCAATAATAATAAGAATACTCTTTGCGGTTACATTATTTCAACATAAGTGTGGATTTTTGAGGATGTTGATTTGATTTTTAGGATAAAAATATAAATTCAATGATGAAAAATTGCAATTTGAATAATAATGAATTCTTGTAATGATTTATGGAAAAAATCCAATTATATATATATATATATATATATATATATATATATATATATATATATATATATATATATATATATATATATATCCAACCTTCTTAACTTCTTAATTCAACAAAACCTCTTAAGTCAACAAAAATATGGTGATCTTGGAAAGCTTCTTTTAATGTTTCTTTAGCATAGAAACAAAATTCTAAAGAATCACAAGTAATCAATTACCCTCTTAAGATCCTATAAACTAATCATCATTATCATATAAACTTTTATAATTTTTTTAAATTTCAATTTTAAAATAATTAAATTTTAATATTTTCTATCATTATTAAAATTAAATTTATATATTTATTAACCATGCAAAGGTTATGCAAAGGTTTTAAATAAATGAAAAATGTGCACAAAATACATATATAATGAATAATGCAAAGGTTATGCAAAGGTTTTAAATAAATGAAAAATGTGCACAAAATACATATATAATGAATAATGGGCATAAAATACATATATAAGTTGATATGTTCTTCACTTATGTCAAATGTATTGAGTGTGATTGAATATGCTTAAATGGATTCATGGGGTTTACCCATATCTTGTTAGAATGAGACAATGTAGGTAAATCTTGTTAGAATGAGACAGTGTAGGTAAAGTGGGTCAAATATAGAAAAAATAAAGTTAAGCCGGATTAAAAAACATTTGGATTTATATTTGTCATGTTGTATGGTTGGTCATGTGATGTGATTAGGGATGATTGGGATGTTGATGTATTTGAGGTTAATGTGTTCTATATATTAAGTTAAATAAATAAAAAATGTGAGAGAGGATGTTTTTATGTGTATATTATTAGGTTATTATTAAGTTAAATAAAAAATGTGAGAGGATGTTTTTATGTGTATATTATTAGGTTAAAGTGTCGCAAGAGTTTTTTTAAGAAAAAGTGAGAAGATAAGGTTTTTTTTTTTTAATAATTGACTTATTAGTGTGGTTAAAGTGTCATAAGAGTTTGTTTTTGGGAGAATAACGAGAAGATAATTTTTTTTTTTAATAATTGTGTTGTAGATAAAAAAATATAAAAATAGAATAAGAATCATAACATAGTGTAATATTTTCAAGATTCATATTTATCATACTAAACTAAATTTGGAAAATTTGGAATTAAAAATGAGTTGGTTACAGTTTATTTAATTAAAATAAAAGGTTAAAATTCATTTGAAGGATTTATATAGAAATGTTATTTTTTTAATTTAAAAATATTTAATCATTTGAAGGGTTTATATAGAAATGTTTTTCTTAATTTAAAAATATTTAATCATGGTTAAATTCTTCTCAATCCAATCTATTTAATTAACAAAAAAAATTAAAATATCATAAGAAGACTTAGTGTGAAATAAGCTTAAAATACTAAAAAATATTTAAAGTATTTGTGTATGAGAGGAAAGGTGATTACTTCTTGAATTGGTTTTCCTCTAATAAAAAGACTTGGCACATGTTTCATAAGTCAAATTGGTTTAAGTGGACATTAATAGAATACTGCATCTTTTATTATTAAAATAGCTCATCACATGTTTTACAAGTGTTTCATAAGTCGATTGTTGGTACCAACATGTTTATATATAAAAAGGGAATAGGAAAAGGAACAGGAGCGCGCAGGTTTCATGGCAGCACACATTTCAAATTCTCTTTAGGCGGGAAACTCTAGAGGAGCGCAACCCATGGATTCTGCACTATTTGTTCAGAAGGGTTCTAGTTAACATTGTAGCGAGTATGGAGGGCTTGGATTTCCGTTTTTTTTTTAGATAGAGACTCTTTCTAACCTTCCATTGTTTTAGCATTTTTTCTGTCCCTTATTCTTGTTTAGCCCACTCGGTTTTCTTAGCATTATCCTGATCTGATAGGCTTACATAATTGTTTTAATTCGAATGTAAGTATATGTCTTTTCAAAGCTTCACAATATTGTCAATCACTGGATTGTTACCTTCCTAGAGCACCACATCACACTCTGATCTATGTTTTTTTTGTCCCATTGTGGGGTCATTAAGGTTTGGTGGTTAGTTTGTTATGGATGTTGAGGCCAGCTATCCCTCGGGAGGTGAAGCTGGGGATCCTTGGGATCACCCTAGCTTCATCTCAACGGTTGATGTTATTTTCAATAATCGTCTTAATAACTCCCTTATTAATGCTTCTTCTACCGCTCCACCAACCTTTATGTCGACTTCTAACCCTTCACCCTTCACTGTTCCAAAGCATTCCTCACAACCTGTTACTTCTTGTGCTTTGGTTCAAAAGGAATCTTTGCAGGTTTTTGGTAAATCATCAAGGGATGAGTGTGACCAGGGTCTAGCCATAAAGGAAAGCTCGCACAAAACTATTCCAAAAGTTGCACCTGGGTCTTTTGAACGAAACGCGAACCAGAAAAAGGTTTCCTCGGAGGAACCTGGAAGTGGAGTTGTGGGGAAGAGACACTCAACGAAGATGTCTTTGAGAGTGTGGAAGCCAAAAATATCCAAGCACTCTATGGTTCTAGGGATGGATATTGGGCTTGAAGAGTCTTTCTCTCTCTCCATGTACGCGCTGGTCGGTAGACTATCTTATCGCTTATACTGTAAAATATCGGTATCGGAGTGGATGAAGGCCACTTGGGAACCTATTCTGGGTTACTCATTGGTGCTCCTTACTCTATCGAGGGGTTAGTCTGGATTTGTGTTTAAATCCCCAGAAGATTCAACAACGATCCTAGAAAATTTCTGGGTATTTGAAGGTGACAACCTTATGTTGAAGCAGTGGAGATTAAAATTTGATCCGACAACTGAATATTTCAGTTTTCGGCACCTATGGGTCTTACTACCTGGTCTGCCTTTAAAGTTGCGGAACAAAAAATCCTTGGAGGCTATAGGAAATGTGTTGGGTCGCTACATTAAGTTAGACGAGGAAGCTCTTCTATCTAGCGATCGTCGTATGGAAAATATACTTGTGGAAGTGGATGTGCATGGTGGTCTACTGGATAATTTCGAGATAGAATGGCGTGACATGGTTATAGCTCAGAGGCTAGACTACCTTGGGGTATCGTTCCACTGCACCTGTTGTAGACAGACTGGTCACCTCAAAAAGGACTGTCGTCTTCCTTTTGGTGTTTCACACTGTTGAGTCACACTTGGAGGATACTATTACCAATGGCTATCCCATGGAGGTGAAAACGCTGGAGCAGGGTTACTACCCGGGTGCATGGGATTTGGACGACTCACCTTCCTCGCCATCAAACTTTGTGGGTAAGTTGTGTCATTACGTCCCTTCTCTTTATTGTTCATTAACTGTGTGGGAAAGAGATCACCTCGACTCTGTTTTTTCTATGGACACCAAGTAAACTGGGGTGATGAATATTTCTGAGACTCGAGTTAGTGAGTCGGAGGCCCACACTTCTCACACAGAGCCGTTTATTTCTCCTTTGGCACATAGTAATGAAGAGATTTGGATTCACCCTACACTTAATGTTTCTCCGAATCAACCTATCCTTGTTCAAACTGACCCATTTTTGTCGGAAGGCTCACCCCTTCTCCCGGGTTATGGAGAACCTGAAGTTAGTACACACTCCTTGGACATAATGCTTTTTTATTTAGTTTCGTCCTATAGGGAGGCAAACAACTATGTTCCCATCTCGAATTTTTTATCCTGACCTCACAACTTGTGGAAACTTTAATTTGTATCCCGATCCTCGAAATGCCTCCCCACCGTCGATTTCTCTCCGATAAGATCTGATGGTCGTGTCTTAATATTTTTGGTCTGATGGCTGATATTTCTCTCGCTTAGATCTTACAGATGAAAATTGAATATGTTCGCCTGCCAATATTTCAAACCCAAAAAGGGTTGCACTTGGACGTGATGCAGGAGCATCGTAAGCAAGCCAGAAAAGCAAGCGCAAAAGGGGAGGACAGTTGGATATGCACCAACACACATTTTGAAGGCATTTTGAATTTGAAAAGATGAAACATTAAAGTAATAGATGGAGGGACGTAATTTCCCTTAAATTTTTTTGGGATTGTAACACAGATCTTGAGCGTAGCTCTCATCTGTTGGTTGGAGGCATTTATTGTATTAAATGTAAAGTAGTTGTAGCTTTTATTTCGATTAGATAACTTAGAGTGTAGGAGGGAAAACTCTAGAAATCTCCCTCGCATGTATTGTATTGAATCATTATCATTATTCTCTTTGTAAGAATTAGAAAGAGTTGAGAGCAAGAGAATAGGAGAACAGAGCAGAATATAGGTTGTAGAATATTGTATAAGCAGATAGCAGTTGCTATTGAACCCATGTAAAGATGCACTTGGATTAATATAAGAAAGCTTTGATCCAAATTCATGGTGTTTATGAATTCTATTTACATCTGTTGAGTGGTATGTTTATAGTTTTCTTATATGCTCTATTATGCATTTGTTTCAATGTTGTGTGTGTATGTATGATTTCATGATTAAATGTATGAAGTCTTGGAGAGGGAGAGAATGAGTTTCAATTGTTTCTTGTCCTGAGAATTCTTGCAAGGAGTGCAGTGAAAGTCCGCAAAGTGTGCGTTGATAGGTTCTGAGTTTTACCTCAGACAAGTTCAGGAGAGATACCATTGTTCTCATACCAGCGGAAGTGCGAGTATAGCACAGAGTCGTGCAAGGAGTGCGCAAGCAGGTTGAAGTCTTATACTTTTCCAACCCAAGAAAGGGGTTGAAGGATTTCTGTTGCAAGGAGTGCTTAGAAGAGGAAGACATCAGATAATCAGAGGTTGTCGTGAGTGCCACAAGGAGTGCGTGCAAAGAACCCTTGGATAGACGTTTTGAAGAGTTCGAAGGAAGACAAGGTTGAAGTCACCTCGCAGAATCAAGTTCAGGAGAAAGAATGCCAAGTTATTTGGCCAGGAGTTATCAAGAAATTGAACGGATGGTGGAATTTCTCGAAGGGAGGAATACCGAAATTTTGTGAGTCGTTGGATCTAGTAGGTTAGTGAAAAGGATAAGGATTTTTAGCACTTATTCTTGCAAGGGAATGTTTTTCCTTTGAATTTGGTCATTGGGTGACCAAATGTGAGAAAAGGGGTTTAAAAAACCCACCATATGCATTTTTATCCAAAGTCGGGGCACGATTATGCAAAGGCGCACACATACCTGGTCGATGAAAAGACATTAAACATAGGCTCAGTCTCAGTTGTCAGATCCATCAGATAAATTAGATCGACGACCATTGGATGATCGAGATTATAGAGTTGCGCAAAGTTTAGCATCAGACCAAGGCCCGAAATTGTGAGATCTGGGTTGTTCATTTCAGAGGGACATGTGGCGCACGATCAACATAGTCATGATTTCACGAATCGGGAGGTTGAGAGTTGATCACATCAGAGACTCCTGAAACGTGAAATTGCGAAAATATCACAGTCGTTGATCAAAGGAAAAAGCTGGACCATTGGATCAACTTTTCATGATTTCGTGAGTCGAGAAAGTAAGAAGGTAGAGTCTTGAAGACTCGCAAAATGAAAAGTCGTGAAATGATCTTAGTCATACAACTAGGGGAGCATGTGGAAGTAGATAATGCAAAATCATGATTTCGCATATTGGAAGTTCGAGCATGGAGCACAGCGCAAAATCTCGACACGTGAAATTGCAAAGCGCTCAAAGTTTGGGCCCATGATCATAACCCACGGCCCTATGGTGTGCGGGTCTAGGAAGAGATTAACATCTGTCGCGTAGAGCTGGTGACATGGGGTATTCGGGGAAGCAATCTTGGCTGTCAATTTTAGAGCAAATTTGACCATCGATCTAGATGGGTCATTTTTGCGATTTCGGGCATCGGGATTTTTGAAATCAAGGGGAGTGCAAACTCCCGAAATGAAAAGCCCTAAATTTTTATAGGGGATAAGCACATGGTTATGGCCCGAGGTCATGTGGAACGATGGATAAGAGTTATGCCAAGGGATGAAAGTGCTTGTTTTGATTGTAGAAGGAGCAACAGGGCTCGAGGCGTCGAGATTAATTCGACAAAGTCATGGACACCGCCTAGAGAATTCATGGATGTTAGGGTTCATCCTGATCCCAATGAAGACAGTTAATGAAAGTGGGGGATGGTGGTTGAAACCTCGTTTCATCACATAAATGGAAAGCATGAAAGGATGGTCGTGGTGGCTAGCTGACAACCCATAACTCCTCTGTAAATGGGTTTTCCTATAAATCCCATACTGTTTTAATTTCGCATCTGACAGAGGAAGACAAGTGCATCCTGACAACAGAAGGAGGAGACACAAAGATTTGAATGCAGTGGTTCGTTCGTGTCGCCAGGGGCCATTAGCAGTTCTGAGTATATATACTTAGTTTTTATATTTTGTAAGGGCCAATGGTTGAGCTAGGATCCCGTATTATAAAGTGTTGAGGAAGCACGAGTTCCTCTGGTTATGCATCTGTATTTGAGACTTCTTTTTTAATGAAAGTCAACTTCTTTCTGTATCTCTGTAAACAACTGTGTTAAAACACTCAAAATTGGAGGATCCAGTCGAGGATAGTTATGTTGTTGTGATGCAGGTTTGATCACTGCAATATTTTCACCAGTTTTAATCAGTTTCTCGTGTTATCTTTTCTCTCTTACACTAAGTAGCTCGGAATTGGAGGATCCAATCGAGTTGTTACAGTAGCATTGTGATGTAGGTTTGATCATCGTGTTTTTATAACTGTGTCATTTAGGCATATCTCAGTGTCTGAAACTTCGGGTCCAAGAAGATCTTGTTCTTGAAGCTTTTCTTCCTTAGGCTACTGGAAGACCAGATGTCCATAGTAGACTCTTACATTTTCTCAACAAGTCTTCCCTCTTCTCATTTTAAACTTAACTTCTTGACTGGAGTTAGATCAAGACCTCATTTGCTTATGCTTTGCCTTGTCTGCGATTCTGAGTTAAAGTGATATTCTCTTGGGTCTGCGCCCATTCGACCACCCTTATTTATTCATTGTGACATATAAAACTGATGGGTATCAGGCTTACCTCTACTGCAATCCAGAGGTGATTTCTGGTGCTAACATTTTTGGCACCATTGTTGGGGACAAAATTGAAGATTTTCCCTGGGTAGAACGACAATGTTTACTAGTTCTGAAGGTGCATCAGAACTTATTACTTCAAAGATTGCAATTGTGCACCTGGCGACTCCACTATGGTGACTCCACTATTTCCACTTCACTGTTTTAGTTGTGGCTACTTTTAACACACTTGAAAGCTGACCCAGAGGAGCTTTCTCGAGAAGGTTTTTTAGCAGCTTCTTTCTCAGCTTGAGAAGTTCTCTGGGGGAACGAAAACATTAGGATCTGGCCTTTGATGGTGAAAAAATACCAGACAAATTCAAAGTTGCGCATCATTCACCTATTGACTCCATGATTAAAGGATCGATCGATGACTCCACTGGTTCGAAATGGACAAAATCCTGGCTTGAAGGTTTGCTCCTTTAAATTTTTCTGTTGTTCCTGGTTTTCCTAATGTTGTCCCTACTGTGGATGAATGGGGTGATTATTTGCCCATATTTAGAGGGCATGTAGAGGACAACCCTGCTCAGCATTTCTGTGAGTTTCATGAACTCATGCATAAATGGGATATACATCACGAGGATGTATTATTAAAAATGTTCATGTTCTCATTAGCAGGGGATGCTTGTGAATGGTATCATTCTTTACCCCCTACTAGCATCTCCTCCCTGAGAGAGTTTCATGCAGCCTTCAATAGACACTGTCAAAGGCATTATTCCTCTGAGTTAATATGTCATAATTTTTGTGAGGAATATTAAGGCCATGATCAAGATGTGGCTATGTCTTATGAAAGCTGCGAGGATGAGGACCATGAAGAGGAGGATGCTCTGGGAAAGTTGATAGAGCTAGTAGAATATCTCTTTGTAGAGATAGAAGAGTTGAAGGCAGATCATGATTGTTGCCTTTTTGAAGAAAATACAGAGGATTTTCCAGTTCTTAAAGATGTTGTTCTTGGCGGACCTACTGATGAGGGTAGTATTCAAGATTCCATGGTGGTAGAGACATTAGTTTCTTCCCCTCATAATCTTGTTGTCTCGGTTTTAAAGGAACGATCCATTGTGGAGGAGGATTCTTATCTTTTTCTTCACGAGATTTCCCATGATGTGTTCACATTTGGGACTGAAAGGAAGGATCGGGAGATCGTTCCACTTTGGCCTGTTGTCCCTAGCTTTGAGGATTATTCAGACGAAGAGCAGTAGAGCCCCACATCACAGTTCACCGACCAGAGAAGCGACCAACCTGTATATGACAGTTATGAATCAAGTTTTGAGTTGGATGTTCAGGATTTCCAAGAACATATTGTTGGGACTTTTCCTTTGTTCATTAAGCAAGATTATCTTGAGGAAATTTGTTAGAATATGAAAGATTGTGCTCGTTTTACCATTGACAATACCCTTGTCACCCAGCCATAGGTCGAAGCCACCCTCTGAGCACCTTGACCTTGACAGAAAAAAGAATCCTGGTAGCAATCCAATAGCCAAGATAGGCTAATGCACCAAGCAAGAAGTAACCAAGTTGATCAGATAGTCCCATCCAAGAATTGGCGCAACACCTTCCCTAGGACTTGCGCACAAAACTGTTGGACTGCAGTGCACAGAAGTTTCTCTCTGCAATTCTGAGAAGTGTGTCAAATGAGAGACTGACGCCCTGTATTTATAGTGATTCTGACAGACTTACTGGGGCCGACTTCTCCTTCTGGGTATTAATTAATTCATATTAATTATATTTCTGCAGCCGACATCTTGTCTAGGGTTTTCCTTCATTTCTTTGCTTCCTTACAAAACATTTTAATCTCGTCATAGGTCACAATAGAGGTTCATACCTCCCGAAGCTACCATAATATCAACACTCCCTCCTAGCTAGGGAGGTATGGTATTGAGAACAAACAGACCATTCAATTGGTAGTATCATGAGCACTGTCATTATTATCCAACTGGATAATCTCTTATGACAATTGGTACAATATCAATTGATAGAACACACCTGTGTTTATCCATGGTAGTACGCAACTACTCAAACCGTGACACATAGTCACAAACAACGGAACAAATCCACCACAGTAGTATATCTCTACTGTTTGGAGACAGGTAGTCTCCATAACAATCATCCGATGCCAACCTGCACAGAAAAAATTTGTTAAAGATAAACTGAATCACCCGGGCCAATATTTCACTCACTTCTGTGAGATATGAAAGAATATATACCCTCAGAGTAGAACAATGAGATATCTGGACTATTCTTCACAAGAAAGGAAGAATAATTGTCTTGTCTTCTGAACTTGGACCATTCCCCACCCTGGGCCATTCTTCCTACACTAATAAAAGTGCACCCTGGAGAGAATGTATAAACCCTAAGGAATGCATGTCCCTGATTGCTGAGCCTGGACCATTCCCCACTCTGGGCCATTCCTCCTACACTAATCAAAGTGCACCCTAGAGAGAATGTATAAACCCTAAGGAATGACTGTCCAGACCATTTCCTCTGTTAACCACAAGAGGAAAAGATTGTCCTGTATCAAACTCCAAAACGAGCCATTCCCCATGTTAACCACAATGAGAAATCATTATCCGGCGAGGCGGGCTAGTCTTCTTGAGTAACCCTCAAGAAGAGAGTCTGTCCTAGACCACTCCCCATGTTAACCACAATGGGAGATCGTTGTCTATGATACATCAACAATCTGGACCATTTCCCATGTTAACCGTAATGGGAAATCACTGTCTGTCAAAAATCTCAATCCACTTTCTAAACAGGAAAGAATCTGTCCGAGCTGGACTATTTTTCAATCACAAAAATAAATGTTTTCAATAATATTTTCAGTGATCCCTCCCAACCTGGAGATTCATTTCTTCCCTTTCAACTAAGGGAGTTATTTCCACGATCCCCATCTTCTCTCGGAAATATGAAAACTTTATTCTGGATAGAGGTTTTGTCAGGATATTTGTTGTCTGCTCATCAGTGGGGATATACTCGAGCTTTACCTCTCCTTCCTGGACTTTATCTCGAATAAAGTAGTATTTGATCTCAATGTGTTTCGACCTTTCATGAAACACCGGATGTTATGATAATCTTATACAACTCTGATTATCACAATATATTATGGTCGATTCTGGAATCTGATCAAATAAATCAAAGATTAACTTCCTTAACCATATTGCTTATGTGCATGCTTCACATGCTGCCATATACTCTGCTTCTGCTGTGCTGAGTGCGACATAATTTTGTTTCCTGCTGCCCCAAGATATCATAGCAGATCCCAAGCTAAAAAACATACCTGAAGTGCTCTTTTTGTCTTCTACACTTCCTGCCCAATCAAAGTTTGTGAATCCATGAAGTTGGAAATCACTGGATGCAGTATATCTCAAGCCATAGTTTATTGTCCCATGAATATATCTTAATACATGCTTTGCAGCTATCTAATGTTCATGTCTTGGTTCCACCTAGAACTGGCTTAGTGTATTTACGACAAAGCAAATGTCTGGCCGCGTATTTATCAAATACATCAATGACCCAATTAGTTTTCGATATAGATATGGGTCTACTGAATCGGAATCAGGATCTTTCACTTTTCTTATATCCACATTCATAGGAGTGTCCATGGACTTACAATCCATCATTCCAAATTTTTGAAGGATCTTTATTGCGTACTTTCCTTGTCCAAGGAATACTTCACCACACTTCTACCATACATCTAGTCCCAAGTAATAATGCATGAGCCCTAGATCTTTCATATCAAATTCAGAATCTAATTCCTTCTTGCACTGGATGATGAGAGACTATTCACCTGTTATGAACAGATCATCAACATATAGTAGTAGGCTTACATGTGCATTGTCCATGACTTTATAATAAAGGTTTGGATCTGCATGACTCTTGGAGAAACCAAGTCTCGTTAGATAGTTGTCCATTCTGGCATACCAAGCCCTTGGAGCTTGCTTGAGTCCATATAGAGCTTTCTTTAATCTGCAAATGTGAGTATCTCTAGAATGTACCTCAAACCCTTGAGGTTGTTCAATATATACTTCTTCTTCAATAGCTCCATTGAGGAAAGATGTCTTTACATCCATCTGATGTAAGTTCCATCCCATGGAAGCGACAAGAGATATGATAGTTCTGATGGAAGTATATCTAGCCACCGAAGAAAATGTTTCGTCATAATATTATCCCTCTTTCTGGGAGAACTCTCTAGCTACGAATCTTGCCTTGTATTTATCCATGCTTTTGTCTGCTACATGTTTGATCTTGTACACCTATTTTGAAGTTACCACTGATTTTTTCTTTAGGTCTTGGTATGATTTCCCATACCTCATTTTTCATAATGGATTGATGCTCTTCCGTCATAGCTTCTTTCCATTTTCCCTTTTGAACTGCTTCTTCAAATGTGGTAGGTTCTTCATCTAGAAGCTTCATCATGTATGTTGCATAACTTGAGAATCTTTTAGGTCTTTTACTCTTTCTGAATGTTCCTTCTGGAACCTTGAGTCTTTCTGCGTCTTGTAAGGTAGCTTCAAGCCAAGCTGGTATTTTCTTGGTCTTAGGTACGATATCTGAATCAATGTTTTCACATGGTTCCATAGGATGATCAGGTAGTTCCTTTTCGACATTTTTGTTTTTTGTGCTTCCTTCATTAAGTTATTCAATCTCTTCTTCTTTTATAGTTTCTTCTATGGATTTCTTGAAGGCCATCTTTTCATTGAATGTTACGTCTCTGCAAACTTCGATCTTGTGTTGTTCTAGAATATATATTCTATAAGCTTTGGATGAATCACTATATCCCACGAATATCCCTTTCTTTCCTGAAGGTTCTAGTTTATTCCTCTTGTCCTTGGGAATGTGAGACTAAACAGGACATCCAAATATTCTTATATTTTCCACATTGGGTTTCTTACTTGAGAAAACTTCTTCTGGTGTTATGTCCTTCAATATACGACGAGGACTTATGTTCTGCACATATATTGATGTCATTGTTGCTTCTCCCCATAAGAACATGGATAGACCTTGATCATTTAGTAGGGCTTTTACGGTTTCTTCAATGGATCTATTCTTTCTTTCTACTACACCATTTTGTTGAGGATTATGAGGAATAGTTAGCTCCCTCCATAGTTTATTGTCCCATGAATATATCTTAATACATGCTTTGCAGCTATCCAATGTTCATGTCTTGGTTCCACCTGGAATTGGCTTAGTGTATTTACAGCAAAGCAAATGTCTGGTCGCGTATTTACCAAATACATCAATGACGCAATTAGTTATCGATATAGAGATGGGTTTACTGGATCATAATTGCGATCTTTCACTTTTCTTATATCCACATTCATAGGAGTGTCCATGGACTTACAATCCATCATTCCAAATTTCTGAAGAATCTTTATTGCGTACTTTCCTTCTCTAAGGAATACTTCACCACACTTCTGCCATACATCTAGTCCCAAGTAATAATGCATGAGACCTAGATATTTCATATCAAATTCAGAAGCTAATTCCTTCTTGCATTGGATGATGAGAGACTCTTCACTTGTTATGAATATATCGTCAACATATAGTAGTAGGATTATAGGTGCATTGTCCACGACTTTATAATAAAGGTTTGGATCTGCATGACTCTTGGAGAAACCAAGTCTCATTAGATAGTTGTCCATTCTGGCATACCAAGCCCTTGGAGCTTGCTTGAGTCCATATAGAGCTTTCTTTAATCTACAAACGTGAGTATCTCTGGAATGTACCTCAAACCCTTGAGGTTGTTCAATATATACTTCTTCTTCAATAGCTCCATTGAGGAAAGTTGTCTTTACATCCATCTGATGTAAGTTCCATCCCATGGAAGCGACAAGAGATATGATAGCTCTGATGGAAGTATATATAGCCACTGGAGCAAAAGTTTCGTCATAATATTCTCCCTCCTTCTGGGAGAACTCTCTAGCTACGAATCTTGCCTTGTATTTATCCATGCTTCCGTCTGCTGCATGTTTGATCTTGTACACCTATTTTGAAGTTACCATTGATTTTTCTTTAGGTCTTGG
>ML795530.1:181221-198578 GCA_009831015.1 Picea engelmannii
TAATATTCTCCCTCCTTCTGGGAGAACTCTCTAGCTACGAATCTTGCCTTGTATTTATCCATGCTTCCGTCTGCTGCATGTTTGATCTTGTACACCTATTTTGAAGTTACCATTGATTTTTCTTTAGGTCTTGGTACGATTTCCGATACCTCATTTTTCATAATGGATTGATGCTCTTCCGTCATAGCTTCTTTCCATTGTCCCTTTTGAACTGCTTCTTCAAATGTGGTAGGTTCTTCATCTAGAAGCTTCATCATGTATGTTGCATAACTTGAGAATCTTTTAGGTCTTTTACTCTTTCTGAATGTTCCTTTTGGAACCTTGAGTCTTTCTGCACCTTGTAAGGTATCTTCAATCCAAGCTGGTCTTTTCTTGGTCTTAGGTACGATATCTGAATCAATGTTTTCACATGGCTCCATAGGATGATCAGGTAGTTCCTTTTCGGCGTTTTCATTTTCTGTGCTTCCTTTGTTAAGTTATTCAATCTCTTCGTCTTCTATAGTTTCTTCTATGGATTTCTTGAAGGCCATCTTTTCATTGAAAGTTACGTCTCTGTTGACTTCGTCCTGTGTTGTTATGGAATATATATTCTATAAGCTTTGAATGAATCACTGTATGCCACGAATATCCCTTTATTTCCTGAAGGTTCTAGTTTATTCCTCTTGTCCTTGGGAATGTGAGACTAAACAGGACATCCAAATATTCTTAAATTTTCCACATTGGTTTCTTACCTGAGAAATCTTCTTCTGCTGTCATGTCCTTCAATATACGATGAGGACTTATGTTCTGCACATATATTGATGTCATTGTTGCTTCTCCCCATAAGAACATGGATAGACCTTGGTCATTTAGTAAGGCTTTTACGGTTTCTTCATTGGATCTATTCTTTCTTTCTACTACACCATTTTGTTAGCTCCCTCCATAGTTTATTGTCCCATGAATATATCTTAATACATGCTTTGTAGCTATCCAATGTTCATGTCTTGGTTCCACCTGGAACTGGCTTAGTGTATTTACGGCAAAGCAAATGTCTAGTCGTGTATTTACCAAATACATCAATGACACAATTAGTTGTTGATATAGAGATGGGTATACTGGATCAGAATCGAGATCTTTCACTTTTCTTATATCTGCATTCATAGGAGTGTCTATGAACTTATAATCCATCATTCCAAATTTCTGAAGGATCTTTATTGCGTACTTTCCTTGTCCAAGGAATACTTCACCAGGTCATCTAGTCCCAAGTAATAATGCATGAGACCTAGATCTTTCATATCAAATTCAAAAGCTAATTCCTTCTTGCACTGGATGATGAGAGACTCTTCACCTGTTATGAATATATCGTCAACATATATTAGTAGGATTACAGGTGCATTGTCCATGACTTTATAATAAAGGTTTGGATCTGCATGACTCTTGGAGAAACCAAGTTTCGTTAGATAGTTGTCCATTTTGGCATACCAAGCCCTTGGAGCTTGCTTGAGTCCATATAGAGCTTTCTTTAATATACAAACGTGAGTATCTCTGGAATGTATCTCAAACCCTTGAGGTTGTTCAATATATACTTCTTCTTCAATAGCTCCATTGAGGAAAGTTGTCTTTACATCCATCTGATGTAAGTTCCATCCCATGGAAGCGACAAGAGATATGATAGCTCTGATGGAAGTATATCTAGCCACCGGAGAAAACGTTTCGTCATAATATTATCCCTCCTTCTGGGAGAACTCTCTAGCTATGAATCTTGCCTTGTATTTATCCATGCTTCCGTCGGCTACATGTTTGATCTTGTACACCTATTTTGAAGTTACCACTGATTTTTCTTTAGGTCTTGGTACGATTTCCCATACCTCATTTTTCATAATGGATTGATTTTCTTCCGTCATAGCTTCTTTCCATTGTCCCTTTTGAACTGCTTCTTCAAATGTGGTAGGTTCTTCATCTAGAAGCTTCGTCATGTATGTTGCATAACTTGAGAATCTTTTAGGTCTTTTACACTTTCTGAATGTTCCTTCTGGAACCTTGAGTCTTTCTGCGTCTTGTAAGGTAGCTTCAAGCCAAGATGGTCTTTTCTTGGTCTTAGGTATGATATCTGAATCAATGTTTTCACATGGCTCCATAGGATGACCAGGTAATTCCTTTTCGACATTTTCATTTTATGTGCTTCCTTCGTTAAGTTATTCATTCTCTTCTTCTTCTATAGTTTCTTCTATGGATTTCTTGAAGGTCATCTTTTCATTGAATGTTACGTCTCTACTGACTTTGATCTTGTGTTATTCTGGAATATATATTCTATAAGCTTGGGATGAATCACTGTATCCCATGAATATCCCTTTCTTTCCTGAAAATTCTAGTTTATTCCTCTTGTCCTTGGGAATGTGAGACTAAACAAGACATCCAAATATTCTTAGATTTTCCACATTGGGTTTCTTACCTGAAAAAGATTCTTTTGGTGTCATGTCCTTCAATATACGATGAGGACTTATGTTCTGCACATATATTGATGTCATTGTTGCTTCTCCCCATAAGAACATGGATAGACCTTGATCATTTAGTAAGGCTTTTACGGTTTCTTCAATGGATCTATTCTTTCTTTCTACTACACCATTTTGTTGAGGATTATGAGGAATAGTTATCTCCCTCCATAGTTTATTGTCCCATGAATATATCTTAATACATGCTTTGCAGCTATCCAATGTTCATGTCTTGGTTCCACCTAAAACTAGCTTAGTGTATTTACGGCAAAGCAAATGTCTGGTCCCGTATTTACCAAATACATCAATGACACAATTAGTTGTCGATATAGAGATGGGCCTACTGGATCATAATCGAGATCTTTCACTTTTCTTATATCCGCATTCATAGGAGTGCCCATGGACTTACAATCAGACCATCATTCCAAATTTCTGAAGGATCTTTATTGCGTACTTTCCTTGTCCAAGGAATACTTCACCAGGCTTCTGCCATACATCTAGTCCCAAGTAATAATGCATGAGACCTAGATCTTTCATATCAAATTCAGAAGATAATTCCTTCTTGCACTGGATGATGAGAGACTCTTCACCTGTTATGAATAGATCATCAACATATAGTAGTAGGATTACAGGTGCATTGTCCACGACTTTCTAATAAAGGTTTGGATCTGCATAACTCTTGGAGAAACCAAGTCTCGTTAGATAGTTGTCCATTCTGGCATACCAAGCCCTTGGAGCTTGCTTGAGTCCAAATAGAGATTTCTTTAATCTACAAACGTGAGTATCTCTGGAATGTACCTCAAACCCTTGAGGTTGTTCAATATATACTTCTTCTTCAATAGCTCCATTGAGGAAAGTTGTCTTCACATCCATCTGATGTAAGTTCCATCCCATGGAAGTGACAAGAGATATGATAGCTCTAATGGAAGTATATCTAGCCACTGGAGAAAACGTTTCATCATAATATTCTCCCTCCTTCTGGTAGAACTCTCTAGCTACGAATCTTGCCTTGTATTTATCCATGCTTCTGTCTGCTGCATGTTTGATCTTGTACACCTATTTTTAAGTTACCACTGATTTTTCTTTAGGTCTTGGTACGATTTCGCATAACTCATTTTTCATAATGGATAGATGCTCTTCTGTCATAGCTTCTTTCCATTTTCCCTTTTGAACTGCTTCTTCAAATGTGGCAGGTTCTTCATCTAGAAGCTTTATCATGTATGTTGCATAACTTGAGAATCTTTTAGGTCTTTTACTCTTTCTGAATGTTCCTTCTGGAACCTTGAGTCTTTCTGCATCTTGTAAGGTAGCTTCAAGCCAAGATGGTCTATTCTTGGTCTTAGGTACGATATCTGAATCAATGTTTTCACATGGCTCCATAGGATGATTAGGTAGTTCCTTTTCGGTATTTTCATCTTCTGTGCTTCCTTCGTTAAGTTATTCAATCTCTTATTCTTCTATAGTTTCTTCTATGAATTTCTTGAAGGCCATCTTTTCATTGAATGTTACGTCTCTGCTGACTTCGATCTTGTGTTGTTATGGAATATATATTCTATAATCTTTGTATGAATCACTGTATCCCACGAATATCCCTTTCTTTCCTGAAGGTTCTAGTTTATTCCTCTTGTTCTTGGGAATGTGAGACTAAACATGACATCCAAATATTCTTAGATTTTCCACATTGGGTTTCTTACCTGAGAAAGCTTCTTCTGGTGTCATGTCCTTCAATATAAGATGAGGACTTATGTTCTGCACATATATTGATGTCATTGTTGCTTCTCCCCATAAGAACATGGATAGACCTTGATCATTTAGTAAGGCTTTTACGGTTTCTTCAATGAATCTATTCTTTCTTTATACTACACCATTTTGTTGAGGATTATGAGGAACAGTTAGCTCCCTCCTAATCCCTGTCGATTTGCAGAATGAAACAAATTCCTTTAATGTGTATTCTCAACCATTATCGGTTATTAGCGTCTTGATCTTCTTATTCGTGATATTTTCTATTTCTGCTTTGAACTCTTGAAACTTGTTGAATACTTCGTCTTTTGTCTTGAGTAGATATAACCAAGTCTTTCTTGAATAGTCATCTATGAAGATTGCGTAGTAAGAAGATCCTCCTAGAGATTTTACTGGCATTGGAACACAAACATCTGAGTGTATCAGATCTAGAATCTCTTTAGATCTATTGTTGCTGCTTGGGAATGGTTTCTTGATATTCTTCCCAAGAGCACATCCTTTGTAGATTCCTTCATGTGTAGACTGCAACTCTGGTATTCCTTCAACCATCCTTTTGAGAAAGGGTAATGCTTGATAGTTAATGTGAGCGTATCTTCTGTTCCAAAGCTCATTGGGGTTGACTTCATTGTGTACAAGAGCTTCTTCATTTTGTTCTAGTAGTCTATACAGATTTCCTTCATGACTTCCAATAACCCTAGCATTCTCTATGATGGAGTCTTTATGCCATGATAACACCTTTCCATCCACGAAAGCTATTATGTTTCCCTTGTCTTCTAGGCAAGATTTTGATACACGATTCTTTTCTAAACCAGGTACATATAAAACATTGCTTAAGTGAACATAGTTACCTGTTTTCATTTTGATAGAGGCTTGTCCAAATCCTTCTACGGGGTAAGTGGTTTTGTCTCAAAGCTCTACCTTGTATGAGGTCTTCTTCTCATTTAGATTTGAGAGTTTGGCTTGATATCCTGTCATGTGCCTAGAAGCTCCACTATCGATTATCCACATGTCATATTCAATCGTTCCAGTAAGTGTTGAGTAGTGTAAAACACTGATCGTTTCACTCATGTCTTTGGTTGACTGGTAACTGGTCATGCCTTGATCCAAAGATTCAACTTCGTTGTTTCTGTCTTCTGAGAGAGCCAAAAGGTGCGCTGAGTTAGGGCACATATGAATATCTTCTTTTTGAGCAAGATTCTCCATCACAAGGTGTTGGATATGAGATTAGGGTTTCTGCAACTGCTTCTACTAGTAACCCTAGCGACAGTGTCTTTAAAAGATGCTCCTGATAGTAACCCTAGCGACAGTTCCTTAGTGAGCTCAATATCCTAGTGGCTATGCTTCCTTCCAACGTTTAGATTGAATGAAGGAGGTGTGGGCCCATAACGTGTTAGAATATGAAATATTGTGCTCGTTTTACCATTGACAATACCCTTGTCACCCAACCATAGGCCGAAGCCACCCTCCAAGCACCTTGACCTTGACAGAGAAAAGAATCCTGGTAGCAATCCAATAACCAAGAGAGGCTAATGCACCAATCAAGAAGTAACCAAGCTGATCAGATAGTCCCATCCAAGAACCGGTGCAACACCTTCCCCAGGACTTGCGCACAAAACTGTTGGACTGCAGTGCGCAGAAACTGCTCTCTGCAATTCTGAGAAGTGTGTCAAATGAGATACTGGCGCCCTGTATTTATAGGGATTCTGGCAGACTTACTGGGGCCGACTTCTCCTTTTGGGTACTAATTAATTCATATTAATTAAATTTCTACAACCGAGATCTTGTCTAGGGTTTCCTTCATTTCTTTGCTTCCTTCCAAAACATTCTAATCTCGTCATAGGTCACAATAGAGGTTCATACCTCTCGAAGCTACCATAATATCAACAAAATCATCCCTCCTGGACCTGCCGAAGACACTAAGTAGCAAGATGAAAAGCAGAGTTTTCCCACGGGTCTTGTTTATGATGATTATGAATCTGACCCTTGGGAGAGCCAAGAATAAGAACCAGAAGAACCAAAGGAGCAGCAGAAGGAGTAGTTTATCTCTTGTTCAGAACCTGTTAATGAGCAACCATCACATGAGACCAGTCATCTTGTATCGACTATTCACCCTCCTGTGCCTACCAGAGAGATTCAGCAATGTGTGAGCAACTATGTTGCAGAGAAGGCTGTCTGTTACCAATTTTCTCGGGTTTGTTGCTTGGCCTATGAGCCTGTGAAGGAATACATGGAGTTGTATTTCCTTCATGTTTTGAAGCCGCCCAACTTTATCTTGACCTCAACATTAGGAGGAAAGATGAAGAATGTAACCGTTCTGCTGTCATGGTTGCATTACCTATTATCAATCATCGACAGAGTGAAGGAGCTTCCAGTTAGGAAGTTACTTGAATGGCTATGGTGGAAGTTTTCTTTCACCTAGCACTATGTAAAATTTTATTATTTTAGGACTATACATAAATAAGCTCCTTCGAGCATCTGTGTTTATTTTTGTTTTTACTTTCGGCCTGTATTTTCAGCAGTGTGTTTTGAGCTTGACTCCATAGCCCAACAAAAGGCGACTAGAACTGCAAAAGAAGATTTTAGAGCTTCGCAGGGAGGACTCTATCCCCCATGGAGCCTAATGTTAGCACTTATTCTTGCAAGGGGATGTTTTTCCTTTGAAGTTGGTCATTGGGTGACCAAATGCAAGAAAAGGGGTTTAAAAAATCCACCATATGCATTTTTATCCAAAGTCGGGGCACGATTATGCAAAGGCGCGCAAATACCTAGTCAACAAAAATCCATCAAGGACAGGCTCAGTCTCAGCCGTTGGATCCATCAAATAAATTATACTGGCAACCATTGGGCGATCAGGATTATAGAGTTGCGCAAAGTTTAGCATCAGACTAAGGCCCAAAATCGTGAGATCTAGGCCGTTCATTTCAGAGGGACATGTGGCACACGATCAACATAGTCGCGATTTCGTGAATAGGGTGGTCGAGATTCGATCACATCAGAGACTCCTGAAATGTGAAATCGTGAAAAGATCGCAGTTGTTGATCAAAGGAAAAAACTGGACCGTTGGATCAACTTTTCATGATTTCGTGAGTCGGGAAAGTAAGAAGGCAACGTCTTGAAGACTCGCAAAATGCAAAGTCGCGAAATGATCTGAGTCGTCCAACTAGGGGAGCATGTGGCAGTAGATAATGCGAAATCACGATTTCACATATCAAAGGTTTGAGCATGTTGCACAACGCAAAATCTTGACATGTGGAATCACAAAGCGCTCAAAGTTTGGGCCCATGATCATAGCCCACGGTCCTATGGTGTGCAGGTTCGAGAAGAATATTAACACCTGTCGCATAGATTTGGTGACGTGGGGTCTTCGAGGAAGCAATCTTGGCCATCGATTTTAGAGCAGATCCGATCATCGATCTGGATGGGGCGTTTTCATGATTTCGGGCATCGAGATTTTTGAAATTAAGGGAAGTGCAAACTCCTGAAATGTGAAGCCCCAAAATTTTATAGGGGATAAGTGCAGGGTCATGGCCCGAGGTCATGTGGAACGATGGATAAGAGTTGTGTCAAGGCCCGAAAGTGCCTATTTTGATTGCAGAAGGAGAGCAATAGGGCTCGAGGCATCGAGATTAATTTGGCAAAGTCATGGGCACCGCCTAGAGAATTCATGGATGTCAGGGCTCATCACGATCCCAATGAAGAAAGTCAATGAAATTTGGGGATGGTGGTTGAAACCTCATTTCATCACATAAATGGAAAGCATGAAAGGATGGTCGTGGCTAGCTAACAACCCAAAACTCCTCTGTAAATAGGTTTTCCTACAAAGCCCATACCGTTTTAATTTCGTATCTGACAGAGGAAGACAAGTGCAGCCTGACAACAGAAGGAGGAGACACAAAGCTTTGAATGTAGTGGTTCATTCGTGTCCCTGGGGGCCGTTATCAGTTCTGAGTATATATACTCAGTTTTTATATTTTGTAAGGGTCGATGGTTGAGATAGGCTCCCGTATTGTAAATTGTTGAGGAAGCATTGGTTCCTCTGGTTATGCATATGTATTTGAAACTTCTTGTTTAATGAAAATCAACTTCTTTCCGTATATTTGTAAACAACTGTGTTAAAACACTCAGAATTGGAGGATCCAATCGAGGGTAGTTATGTTGTTGTGATGTAGGTTTGATCACTGCAATATTTTCACCAGTTTTAATCATTTTCCTGTGTTATCTTTTCCCTCTTACACTAAGTAGCTCAGAATTGGAGGATCCAATCGAGTTGTTACAGTAGCATTGTGATGTAGGTTTGATCATCATATTGTTATCGTTTAGGCATATCTTAGTGTCTGAAACTTCGGGTCCAAGAGGATCTTGTTCTTGAAGCTTTTCTTCCTTAGGCTGCTGGAAGATCGGATGTCCATAGCAGACTCTTACATTTTCTCATCAAGTCTTCCCTCTGCTCATTTTAAAATTAACTTCCTGACTGGAGTTAGATCAAGACCTCACTTTCTTATGCTTTGCCTAGTCCGAGATTCTGAGTTAAAGCGATATTCTCTTAGGTCTACGCCCATTCGACCACCCTTATTCATTCATTGTGACATATAAAACTGATGGGTATTAGGCTTACCTCTGCTGCAATCCAGAGGTGACTTCTAGTGCTAACAAGGTTGATAACCTTTCAATGCTCACAAGCCCAGGAGGAATAGTATCTGTTGGATCTGGATCAACGTGATTCGTTGATCTCTTTAGTTCATATCTCAACATTTTGGAAGTCAGGAGTTGGAGCATTGGGCTTGCATTACACAAACAGTCCTGACCTCATGAAACACGAAGTCGCGACGCGATCATGGCCGTCGATCGAGGAGGAGGCACAGGACCGTCAGATCTAGTCCTGGGGAGAGGTCCCACATCGGGTTTCGGGGTTTCGTGGATGTGGAGTGTTGGGGTTGTATCACGTCAATACCCCCGAAATCGCGATTCACGAAATAATTTTTTAGATAAAGGTTGTAGTCATATCGGTTGGTCATGTGGGTAAGAGTTCATGCCTAGTGCTTTTTTGCACAGGCGTAGCTCCTAAGAAGGACCTGTGGTTACAAGTGTGAATATTCTAGCTGGGAATCAAAGAGCCATTTTGTCTCAAGGGGAGATTAAGAACGATCCTTAGACCGGGAGGTCAAGCAGAACCTCCTGAGGTAGGGGTGTTGTGTCAGGTGGTATCAGAGCTTACAATCATTGTTTTCTGTAGGCAGGAGGAGACAGAAGACAAGTTGTAAATTGAAATTTGCGTGGAATAGATTTGAACAATGCCGCCCAGAAGACGTCAAGACAAACCAATGCTTGATCCAACCATGGAAAGAGAAATGAGAGAACTTTGTGCTCGATTAGATGCTATGGAGACAACATAGAGATGAGATACTGATACAGGAGATGTCAGTGAAGTCAAAAGTGAAAATGAGGTTAGGGCTGAAGAAGAAGTTGTAGCTGAAGACGCTGCAGAAGAATGTCTATTCAGAGTTGTTGCAAGAATAGGGACCAGAGAAAAAATGGACATTCCAATGTATGAAGGCAACTTAGACGTTGAGGAGATGCTAGATTGGTTTAGGGATTTGGATAAATATTGTGATTATGAAGATATCGAAGAAGATAGGAAAGTAAAACATGCTGTCACTAGATTGAAAGGGCATGCTGCACTATGGTGGGATGAATTGTAGGTTGAAAGGTGTTGCAAAGGCAAACAAAGAATCAAAAGCTGGTATAGGATGGTTGAAAAAATGAAAGCCAAGTTTATACCCAGAGACTATCAAATTAACTTGTTTCGAAGAATGCATAATTTGAGACAGAAGGGGATGACAATGAAGGAATACACTGATGAGTTTTACCGATTGAACATTAGAGTAGGTCATCGCGAGAGTGATGATGAAAAGGTCACCAGATACATGAATGGTCTGAGATATGACATTCAAGATGAGATGAGCATGGTGACGATCAGAAATGTGGAAGATTCTTATCAGATTGCTCTGAAGGTAGAAGAAAAATTGGCCCGAAAGAAAGGTCAAAGGGGAAGAGGTAGAAGTCAAAGAAGAGGAAAAGAAATTTCCTAAGACAGAGTGCAGAAGCTCAATTATGAAGAAAAGAAACCTCATAATCACCCAGAAAGAGGAGGAAGTTCTCAGGGAAGACAGTATGCCAATAAGAACACTTTTCCGCAAGCAAGAGGAAGAGGCAGAGGAGGTGAAATAAAGTGTTTTGTCTGTGGAAAGATAAGACACAAATATTTTGAATGTATCGATAGAAAAAGAGATGGAGGAGGTGAAGCTCACTTTTCAGAAGCGCAGAGGCGAAATGTTGAGGTAGAATATGCAGAAGGCGGAAGATCCTTAATGATGAGGAAAATTCTCTTGAAGCCAAAGAAATAGATAGAGAATCCAGTCCAGAAGAACAGTTTGTTTAGAACTTCTTGCAATACCAAGGATAGGGTATGCAAGGTAATTGTGGACAGTGGAAGCACATATAATCTAGTATCCATAGAAATGGTGGAGAACATGGAATTGGAGACGGTGGCACATTCGAGCCCATACAAGGTTTTGTGGTTGCAAAAAGGACATCAGGTAACTGTTAGTAAACAATGTTTAATTGAATTTAATATAGCGAGATATAGATATGAGATCTTATGTGATGTTATTCTCATGGATGTATGTCATCTTTTGTTGGGAAGATCGTGGCAATATGAAAGAAATGTTGTTCATGATGGGAGAAAGAAAACATACACCTTAGAGAAGAATGGTATTACGCATATGTTGTTGCCAATCGAAGACAAGAAGGTGAAAGTTGAAGCAAGCAACACTATACTTCTCATGAGTGGTAAGGAACTTCTGGAGGAAGTCAAGAAAGAAGAAGACATGCAGTTTACTGTGGTAAGGAAACCTAGAGTCATTTTGACTAGTACTTCGATAAATGATCTACCAGAAGAAATTCAGGTATTGCTGGAGAATTTTGTTGATATAGTGGTGGACGATTTACCTTGTTCGTTTCCACCCATCTGAAGTATAAGCCATCACATCGACCTTATACCAGGAGTGAGTTTACCAAACAAAGCAACGTACATATTGACGCCACAGGAGAATGAAGAAGTTAATAAACAAGTCCAATATTTGATGGACAAAGGGTTGATTAGATAAAGCTTGAGTCCATGTGCTATGCCAATAGTGATAAGTCAAAAGAAGGATGGTGGATGGAGAATGTGTATAGACTCGAGGGCTATAAAAAAAATCACCATCAGGTACATATTTCCTTTGCTGAGGATGGATGACTTGATGGATTGCTTGAGTGGAGCAAAGTTTTTTTCAAAGATCGATTTGAAAAGAGGATATTATCAGATTCAAATGAGGGAAGGTGATGAATGGAAGACAACATTCAAGATGAATGAAGGATTATACGAATGGCTTGTCATGCTGTTTGGTTTGACGAATGCACCAAGTACTTTCATGAGGTTAATGAACAAAGTCTTGAAAGATTTAAATGGAAAGTTTGTGATTGTGTATCTTGATGATATACTGATCTTCAATAAGACCGAGGAAGAACACTTGAGACACCTAACTCTAGTGATGAGGATATTACAACAAGAGAACTTGCTGATAAATTTGAGAAAGTCATCTTTCATGAAGAAAGAGCTTGTTTATTTAGGTTTCGTGATCTCTTCGAATGAGTTGAAGATGGATCCTAAGAAGGTAAAAGAAATCAAAGAATGGCCATCGCCGAAGAATATCTTTGAAGTCGGAAGATTCCATGGACTAGCCATTTTTTTATAAAAAGTTCATCAGGAATTTTAGTGGAATTTTTGCGCCAATGATGGACACAATCAAGAAAAGACATAAATATTTTCATTGGACAGAGGAAGCAGAGAAAAGTTTTAAGTTGTTGAAGGAGAAGATAACCGAACAACCAGTTCTGGTTCTGCCAGACTTTGGTAAGACATTTCAAGTGAGATGTGACGCAAGTGGGTTTGCAGTTGGAGCAGTCATAAGTCAAGACAATAGACCAATTGCATACTTCAATGAGAAGCTGAACGATGCCAAAATGAAATATTCCACATATGACAAGGAGTTTTATGTAGTCATACATGCATTAAATAAATGGAAGCATTACTTGGTTCTGAAAGAGTTTGTCTTGTATAGCGACAACCATGCTTTACAATTCATAACCAGACAGGAGAAACTAAACCAGAAACATGCAAAATGGGTTGAATTTATGCATAACTTTACTTTTGTTATAAAGCACATTTCTGGAATTGCTAACAAGGTTGTTGATGCATTGAGCAAGAAATGTTTGATTCTGCAGGAGTTTCGTGTGAAGACCTTAGGTTTTGATAACTTTAAGGATATGTACAGGGATGATTCAGATTTCAAAGAAGCTTATGAAGCATGTGAAAATCTTGTTCTGAGAGACATAAGCCAATGGATTGAATACTTAATCCAGGATGGATTATTATTCAAAGGAAATCAACTGTGTATCCCGAAGAGTTCTATGAGAGAGAATCTTCTGAAAGAAAAACATAGTGGAGGATTGGCTGGACATTTCGGCCATGAAAAACTATTCACGTAGCTGTACAATCTATATTATTGGCCAGGGATGAGGACAAATGTCAAAAAATTTGTCAACAAATGTTGAATTTGCTAGCACACGAAAGGGAAAAGACAAAATATGAGATTATATCAACCATTGCCAGTACTAGAGAGGCCGTGGGATGCGGTAAGCATGGATTTTGTGTTAGGAATTCCAAGGACACAGAGAGGTTGTGATTCCATATTTGTGGTAGTCGAAAGATTTTCGAAAATGGCAGATTTCATTCCATGTTAGAAAACCAGTGATGCAACACACATTGCAAATCTGTTTTTCAAAGAAGTTGTTCGACTTCATGGTTTACCCAAGAGTATTGTTTTAGACAGGGATACCAAATTTGTTGGTCATTTCTGGAGGACACTGTAGAAGAAGCTGGGGACTAATTTATCTTTTAGCTCAACATATCACCCTCAGACAGATGGACAAACTGAGGTAGTGAATCAAAGTTTAGGGGATTTGTTGAGGAGTTTAGTAGCTGAACGTCATAGTCAGTGGGATCAGATTCTGCCACAAGCGGAATTTGCATATAACGATTCACCGAACAAGAGCACATAAAAGAGCCCATTCCAGATAATGTACAGAATGCAACCAAGAGGAGTATATGAGTTGAGGGACTTAGAGCATAGTGAAATAAGAAGTGCTGGAGCAGAAGACTTTGCAGCAGAGATGCAAGAGCTCCACAGTAATATCAAAGAGTGGTTACAAAATTTCAACCAAGAATATAAGCGTAGAGAAGATCGACATAGAAGAGAACTTCAGTTTGAAGTGGGAGATTTAGTCTTAGCACACCTAAGAAAAGAAAGGTTCCCAAGGGGAACATATAATAAAATGAATATGAAAAAGATAGGGTCGTGTAAAATATTAAGGAAATTCGAGGCAAATTCTTATGAGATAGAGTTGCTAGATGATGTGGGCATATCACCCATATTCAATGTAGCAGATCTGTATCCTTACAAAATAGATGAAGCCAGAGGAGAAGAAGATCAGAAAAAAATTCAAGGGTTAAACAACTACCTTTAGCTGAAAATCCGTAGATGGAAAAGTTCATTGATAAGAGAGTTAGCAAAAGGACTTGGAGAAAGAGATATTTTGAGTATTTGGTCAAATGGAAGGGACACCCGATTGAGGATGCCATTTGGGAAAACGAAGAGAAGATCCATAAACATGGACAGACGGTGTAGGAGCTCATGAATTTTTCAGCCAGAGGAGTATGATGCAGGAGCATCATAAGCAAGCCAACAAAGCAAGCTCAAAAGCGGAAGAAAGTTGGATATGCACCAGCGCACATTTTGAAGGCATTTTTAATTTGAAAAGATGAAACATTAATGTAATAGCTGGAGGGACGTAATTGCCCTTAAATGTTTTTGGGATTGTAACACAGATCTTGAGCGTAGCTCTCATCTGTTGGTTGGAGGCATTTATTGTATTAAATGTAAAGTAGTTGTAGCTTTTATTTCGATTAGATAGCTTAGAGTGTAGGAGAGAAAACTCTAGAAAGCTCCCTCGCATGTATTATATTGGATCATTATCATTATTCTCATTGTAAGAATTAGAAAGAGTTGAGAGAAAGAGAATAGGAGAACAGAGCAAAAGATAGGTTATTGTATAAGAAGATAACAGTTGCTATTGAACCCATGTACAGATGCACTTGGATTAATATAAGAAAGCTTTGATCCAAATTTATGGTGTTTTATGAATTCTGTTTACATCTATTGAATGGTATCTTTACATTTTGCTTATATGCTCTATTATGCATTTGTTTCAATGTTGTGTGTGTATGTATGATTTCATGATTGAATGTATGAAGTCTTGGAGAGGGAGAGAATGAGTTTCAATTGTTTCTCGTCCTGAGAATTCCTACAAGGAGTGCAAAAAAAGTCCGCAAAGTGTGCGTTGACAGGTTCTGATTTTTACCTTAGACAAGCTTAGGAGAGATACTGTTGTTCTCATACCAGCGGAAGTGCGAGTATAGCACAGAGCCGTGCAAGAAGTGCGTAGGAAGGTTGAAGTCTTATACTTTTCCAACCCAAGTGATGGGTTGAAGGATTTCTGTTGCAAGGAGTGCACAGAAGAGGAAGACGTCAGATAATCAGAGGTTATCGTGAGTGCCACAAGGAGTGTGCGCAAAGAAGCCTTGGAATCCTCGATTTTGCAGTAAAAACCAAGCTCAGGAGGGATAGAGGCTTTGAAGAGTTCGAAGGAAGACGATGTTGAAGTCACCTCGCAGAATCAAGTTCAGGAGAAAGAACTCTAAGTTATTTGGCTAGGAGTTATCAAGAAATTGAACAGACAGTGGAATTTCTTAGAGGGAGGAATATCGAAATTTCGTGAGCCGTTGGATCTAGTAGGTCAGCGGAAAGGATAAGGCTGATAACCTTTCAGCGCTCACAAGCCCAAGAGGAATAATATTCGTTGGATTTGGATCAATGGGAGTCGTTGATCTCTTTAGTTTAGATCTCGACATTTCGGAAGTCGGGAGTTGGAGCATTGGGTTTGCATTACACAAACAATCTAGACCTCTTGAAACACAAAGTCGTGACGCGATCGTGGTCGTCGATCGAGGAGGGGGCACATGACTATCAGATCTAGTCCTGGGGAGAGGTCCCACATCGGGTTTCGGGGTTTCGTGGATGTGGAGTGTTGGGGTTGTATCACGCTAATACCCCCGAAATCGCGAGTCGCGAAATACCTTTTCAGATAAAGGTTGTGGTCACATTGGTTGGTCACGTGGGTAAGAGTTCGCGCCTAGTGCTTGTTTGCACATGCGTAGCTCCTAAGAAGGACCTGTGGTTATAAGTGTGAGGATTCCAGTTGGGAATCGAAGAGCCATTTCAGCTTAAGGGGAGATTAAGAACGATCCTTAGACTGGGAGGTCAAGCAGAACCTGTTGAAGTAGGGGTGCTGCATCAGGACGCTTCTTGTGCAGACCACAGACTTGGACGACCTGTTGTCCTTGAAAACTATATGTGATAACAGCCCCCTCCCTCCAAAGATGTCTTACAAAGGTCTATGCACAACCCTAATTCCTGAGCCGCTCACAATTACAATATTGTCGAGGATTTGACTCAAGAACATTGTGCTATGTTTGTTCTTGAGGTCCTTCAGTTTGGCGCAAAGCATTGTTGAACGCAATTGGTGGATTGATCCCTCAAACAATAATCTGATTGCATTTGACCTTGACTAGAATTGGTCTAGGATTCCCCACTAGATTGCTTTCCAGATCCAAGTATTTTCATGTGGGACAAACATATTTAAATGCATTGTTGATGAATGAGCCTCCACTTGCATTATGTCTTTGTGTTGTTGGAGAGCTTTACGTTCTCCAAATCTTGTTCAGTGAAACACTATGTTAAAGGCATTTGATGGCCATACTTTTAATCCCCATGGAATCGTTGTCATCTTTCCTATACCATTAGGTGGAAAGATTGTTTCAATTGAATTTGAAGTAGTCGACACTCCTTTAAACTATAATCTTTTACTAAGGCATAGGTTGTCTTATGTGACAATACAAATTATGATTTCAATCTTTAGAGTCCTCTTCTATCTTTCATTAAGGTTAAGTGGTTACCATAGATCAACTAAAACATTGTACTCCTAATTTGTGAACTAACATTTGTATGAATATTCTAGTCGTTAGTGATTCCAAGGGTGCTTTTACGAGTAGTGGTGTAGGGATGTTCAAAGATTCATCTCTAATGGGAACTTTTCCCTTCTCTCCACCTATCAATTCTGTTAACTCATGTCTTGTCTATGTGATTTCATTGAGTACTATTGAATCACAAGGTTTATTCTCAATGCCTTTTTTTGTAAGGATCGTCTGCTTCAACACTTGATTCTTCGTAACATATTCATTGTAAATGAGGACCCTTGGGTAGTGCTTTATCCATGTAAGATTGAGTCTTTAGGTTCAAGTATGTTGCTCAATTGGCCTTGGAGGCTATCTAATCGACAATTGTGAAATACAATTAGAAGCTCCATCATTATATGGATATGATTAGTTCACTTCACCCATCTAGGCCCTTAACCTTCCCACTTCAAGTGACTTCTTGAAAGATGAGATTCCTTATGATGAGACTGTCCTTCAATCCATGACAGACTCTAAAAGATCGTGGGAAAATATGCATCATAGATCATTTTTCCTCCCTGAATTGGAAAAGTTAGAGGTTGGCACACAAAGCCTCCTAGTTTCATCTATATCGAGTAGTGCCAATAACCCATCCTATCACGTTATGTCTATGCAGAATGGAATTTGGGGAATATTAGAAAAATTCAAAAGTCCAATTCGGTAGACCATTTCCAAATACCAAATGCCAATTGATCTCTTTACAACTATGCCAATCTCTTTATAAAATACAAGTCTGCAGCAAGAAATCGACAGCTTCCTTCGCCATTTGCAAGCAATACAGTACAAGAGCCAAACGATCGAATCCTGTGAAGTGGTTTTAAAAAAATGGGAGGCTTGGAATCTGAAAGAACTGTTACAGGATATGCTGCTCGGGACACCAGTGGCCATTTGTCCCCTTACACTTACAAACTCAG